>KN834772.1:537999-588670 GCA_000827265.1 Collybiopsis luxurians FD-317 M1
GAGGGAGGAGTAATGAAGACGTAGGGAGACGTCGACACCTCACTCCGATGCACGGCACGGGGCCGATGAGGCCAGCAGGCACAAAGCCGAGCGGCTGAACCACTTGCCGACCACAGGTGAGGGGTCGGTGTGGAAACAGCCTCGGCGAAGGTGCGTAGGGGCGAACACTGCTGAGCGGCTGTTTCCCTTGGCGACCACAGGTAGGCGGACCTATGCATCCTATGGTGGAAACAGCCTCAGCGAGGTGTGAGGGAGGGGGAGTATCACTGCGAGGTACTCACCGCTGATATTAGCCTTGCGTAAACTAATGTTTAAGCCCGATACATTTTATTCAACCATGTCCAGATCATTCCACCGCCTCGCCTGTCAGAGAAGAACGTTTTAGTGATCCTGCTGTTGCCATAGGAAGCGGGTACGCAGAAAGTAAATGGGTTGCAGAGCAGCTGTTCTATCAAGCGGCTACGGGATGTGGACTCAGAAACACCGTAGTTCGCGTCGGACAGCTTTGTGGAGACACGAAAACTGGAGGATGGGGACAGCAGGAATGGGTTCCTGCGATAGTTTCCTTGAGCCAGAGTGTCAAAAGTGTCCCTAGCAGAGACCAGGTCAGTCTTGTAGATTGCTATATCTCTATCGTTCTCATAGTGCTCTTTAGCATGTGTCTTGGGTTAACGTCGACATTGCTGCCGCTACATTGGTTGATATCGCCAAATCGAAAACAGAAGAGCCAGTTCTACATCTCATGGCACGTTCACCAGTATCTTGGGACACCGTTTTCCGACCCATCGCGAAACGACTTGGTAATCTCCCTCTGGTCTCCTACGAGAAATGGCTCGAATCATTGGAGACCCTGACCAGCAAGGGAGAAACAACGATAAAGCCTTCGGCAGCGGCTTTGCTGCCCTTCTTCCGCCATGCTCAGTTTGGGAACCAGATCAAATATGATGTATCCAAGACCTGTCAGGTTTCAACGACAATGGCACAGATGGAGCCTTTATCAGCGGAGGATGTAGTAAAGTCCGTTGACTATTGGGAAAAGATTGGCTTCTTGTAGATGCTCTATGTAGAAAGTCGATTTTAGATTACGCATCCCCGTATATCCTATGTACTGATTACAGAGTACATTGATGCACATATTCGACTTGGTTTAATGTCTCGAAGTTGCTAGCTTCCCGCTCGAACATGAATGCGAATACCTATGTCTCAATGGGGATACTTGTTAATTATTCGGAAGTTCTGCAGAAAGACGCCACCATTCTCAGTGGCACTCATCCACTTTTTCCGGGCAAGTATATAAGGCAAGCAGACCCACTTTGAGGGACAGGAGGATCCCCACTATTGGGCGCTAAAATGTTTCTGCTCAAGAACGTGCACGGCGTCGGCATCATCAGCTGCGCTTTTGGTCTCCACAACCTTCACACAATCGCTAAAGCAGGAACTATCATGCAAAGCTGATCAAGGCATAATCTGCAATGCCACTGGAAAGAAAACTTTAAACGTGTCATAACCCAAGGTGCGCCCTAGAATCACGGTCATCTCTCGCGTTGAATTGACATGCAGCTTCTCAGCCTCCTCGCTGGATATCTCAGATGTCCGATTCTCGCGCTCCTGGGGCCGTGCTCAAGTGTACAGACCGCGGAAATTCAGAAATTCCATCGCTCATCGGAGCACGAAAACAACTTCAAATCATCCATTTAGCTTTCTTTCAAGACCCAGGTATTGACCCGAACTACAATCCACACAGATATCAAAGATGGGAGATGGGATGACAGTGCTTCTCTATTCCGCTATTCCATAGTGACGCTAGAATCTCCCGCTGTCCTTTACTCCAAGGTACGCGTGAATGCTGAGTTGACAGATTCTGTGTTTCACGTTACCCAAATTCAGTTCGGAAAAACTCCGAATGGAAGGAAACACTCACATCGATAATCATCACGTCGTTCTTTTTCCACTTGAATAAAGCTCTGGTCTCTTCAATTATGGCAAGGAGGAGCCGTAGATATTCGAGCGGGATAGGAGTGTCATCTCCGTACTGGGGGACAAGGTAAGTCAGTTCGGTTCATCTCTTGAACATTGAGACTTCTAATAGATAGACAACAATCTTAGATTTGTGACGTACCATCGGCGGCGGTTTGTAGAATCCTGTGGGAGTGAGATACGGTGGTTCTAGAGTACCCAGCATCCTTGATCCAACGTAGTAAGAAGAAATGTTTCCGAAGACGACTTCAGCGCCGGTGTTAGGATGCTTTCTGAAGGCTACGCAAAGACACGTAATGTGCGTGTGGTCGATCGAATAGACAAGCTGTGAAGGTCAGAAGAAGGGCGTACCGGGTACTCGCTGCTTCGTGAACAACCCCCCATCTGCTTGCCAGTCCCAAGTTGTTTCGGGCGAGATGCGTTGGATCTCTTGCTCGATTTTTCTCTTCGCTGTCTCATCGTCATCTCCTGGTTCGATTTTCGACCCCCACGCAGCTCGAACCCCATTTCCGTTCGCGTTTCCAGATAGTTGAGTCGGCGGATGGTATATGGTGTATGTGACGCCCTAGATTCAAGTCATCAAAAGGTCAACCTGCAAGTCACCTTGACAAGAGACGAAGAGAACTTTTTCAAGTAGATTTTTCACGAATTCCGGAGCCTCCTCTTGCAAACGCTGCAGTAGAACGGCACCAGAGCTGATAGGCGTTTCTCCACCTTCAAGTCAATTCTGAGGATCAAGTTCGTTTGTCAGGCTATCTCGAGCTCACCTTCTTCTGGAACTACAGATCCCCAGAAACAGATATGGGAAGGGAAGATACTCGATATCCCGAATTCGGAGTGGGCAGCGATGTACAAATCTGGTGGGCCTCTGTAACGAAAACGTGGGTCAGGCTAGGCGGTAGCAATGAAGCCTCTAGATACTGACTCATTTGCTTTCGCCACGTTCTTTGCCAACACTTTTCGTTTCTACGACTCCCTACATTAGATTTCAATTCTTGTCAGTTCATAGAATATACTCACTACTGGGTTCCCAACATCTTCGTGAGGGGTCCACTGTTACCATAGGAATTTTTGCTTCCCTTCAGCTTGTTGTCTACTACGGAAAGCTTGAAAAGATACACACCCCGAACGAATGCAAGAAATCTGAGAAATCTTTGGCAGATTCCACGGGTAGATCGCGCAGAACAATCGCCCCGTGCTTATCAAGCGCCTGTTGAAGGCTTCCACTGGACGACCATTCTCTTCCCAACTTTACCCAGTCCGAAATAGTTTGAGGTCCCTCTGAGTTACTTTCAGAGATCGAAGGAGAAGCGACGAAGGGAAATGCAGCTCCTGAAGGGAGCGTTTGTTGGTCAGTTACTTGGATCTCTTGCAGACCAGTAAGGATCGTTGCCACCTCTGGAGAGGCCATAGAGTTGGTTTGGGAGTTATACGAGTCAGCGGTATTGGCTTTAAGGAAGGATGAAATTTGATTCCTTCCGTGCCTTAGCACGGAGTTTCCGAAGATACGTATCTCGACTATACGCGAAAGACGCGATTTTAATGCTTTTTTCAACATTTCTGGTTCTTATCGCGAGCATCGCGCCATCATGTGGGTGGATTGGGGCTGATTCGCGCAAGGTGCTAACTTGTGATCGGAAATTTGTCTGATGAACATAACTCGCGTTCCGCGCCCCGTTCCTTTTTCCTTCACTCGGAAAGCCCTTCATAAACCGTCTGGCTTGCGATACTCCCTTAGCTTCTTCCCCATCCCAGGCTACAGGTCTCGGTCGCCATGGCTCACGATGATCGTTCTAGCCGCAAGTCGTCGGGATTGCTATCAGATGTAGAAGTTGGTAGTGGTCCTTCGGTAAAGCGTTCATGGCTGTATAGCACGTTCACTCAGGCTTTTGTGATTGGAGGAGGTGCGTACAGTGTTCAGGTTGGTATCGGAATTGGCAATGAACACTAGTTGAGCAGTTGCATTTCTGGCTCCCGGAATGTACAATGCTCTCGTACGTGCAGTTTTCTGCATTCAGGACGAACTCTCATATATGTCCAGAGTGGCCTAGGCGCAGGTGGTTTGGCTTCGACGCATACTTGGAATATCGCCACAGCACTACTTTTCTGTTCGTACTTTCTCCTTCACTTCATATAACGCTTATTTACCCTCCTTACGTCCAGCTCTTCTTTGCGTCACTTGTGTCTTCGGCGGTATCATCATAAACCAGATTGGGCTGAAATGGTCATTAGCGATCTCCGCCTGTTTCTACGCCATTTACGCAGCTTGTAAGTGATTACTTTGGCCGGCCCATCTTATTGAAGCCTGTATGTACCAACTGCATAGCACTTTACGAGAACTCCAAGGACGGCAATGAATGGTTTCTGATATTTGCCAACGTATTACTAGGAATTGCTTCTGGTCTGTCGATCTCACTTCCTTGTACGTACATCTGACTGAAGTTCAAATCTTTAGGCATGTTTTTTGCTACGGAAGGAGCGGTACGTTAGGCCTTTAGCAGCCACGGAGGTCTCGTTGATTCATGAATTAGGTCGTGGTCGGGTACCCAGAAGAACACAATCGCGGTCGCTATATCTCGGTCTGGGTTTTCATGCGCAACTTAGGTCCTATCGTTGGCGGGGCAATCCTGCTTGGGCTCAATGTCACTACTAATGGAACGGGTTCAATCAGCCTTCGTGAGTGCTGCTTCTAGTCTTCATTCAGAGTATTTTGACAACGACACCTATCGCAGAATCTTACGCAGCGTTTGTGGGCATCATGTGTGGCGCTCCCTTCGTCGCGCTTCTCCTTGCTACACCTGACAAGGTTCAGCGGAATGACGGGACGAGAGTGGTTTTCCACAAAACTTCATGGAAGTCGGAGCTGAAGTCCTCGTGGAGGTTCATATCATCTAAGAAGGTCGATATTCTTCGTTAATATGTTTTTTTTACAAACAACCTGAATCCACGACTGCTGCAGATCCTCATGCTCTTGCCCATCTTTTTTGCTTCTTGGTTCTACGACAGCTTCATGACGTGAGCCATTCGTTGGTGCGGATGTACCAATCAACTGATTGTTTGCCACTGCCAGCAATTATACTGCGGACTACTTTAGTGTCAGAGCTCGTGCTCTATCTTCATTTTTGACGCCTTTTGGTGGTGAGTAGAGTGTATCCGAACCTTGATACTGGATTGATTCAATCGCTGTCCTAGGTAACTTTGGCTCCTTATTCATAGGATGGATTATCGACAGCGGGATAGGTTCTCGAAAGACTAGAGCGCTCGCTGTGTTTGCCGGTTTAATAGTATTGTAAGCCTTTCCTGGAGTACGCGTATCCATTGATCTCATCGTCTCTCTCAAGTCAATACGCGTTATGGATATGGACATCAATCAATATGGTGGACTATCTGGACAGCAACCCTGTATTTGATTGGTCTACTTCTGGGTTTGGGAGGGCTTATGCCTTGGTGTTTTTTGTGGAATTTCGAAGGATTGGCGTTACAATCATTCTTGTATTGGCTCAGTGGGACTGGTAACATCATTACTTTCTTTTAGTCCATTAGGGATGCTAACTGGCATTGTGGTGTTCTAGTAACCAGTGATCTCCACGAGCTTGTTCATGTTACAGGCATTTTAAGAGGAATCGAAGGAGCAGGCCAGGCGGTAGCTTATGGATTATCAAGTTCGACGGCCTCGAAATGGGTTCATATTGGCTTGAATATGGGGTAAGACGTTGCGCTATCAAATCTCTCCATTACTGATATCAAATTGGATAGTCTCATCGCTGTTTCTGTCATACCTGCTTGGATGGTCATACGGGAGGTTCCTGATGGCGAGCTAGGAAGAGGATCTCACGAAACCGCAGATGCACTTGGAAACGAATTACAAAACCATTAGAGAATATAGACTCTAGATACGAGTTGGCTATGGTAGCACCTATTACTATAAAAGGAATGGGCAAAGCGTCGGATATCGAACATCTCGACGTTACGACGTTATACACCTGAAACGAGACTAATGTATATATATATAAAGGAAACCCGACTGCCCCTTTTCGAGACAAATATCCCTTCATACATCGTAGACTGCGTATGGTTATCTATCCGAAACTATAAGGCGAGGCGAGAGAGGTTCGAACTCTGCCCTCGCGTCACAGGCGAAACACAGGGGTGTATCATAGGAGTGTGCACTCGGAAAGTTACACCAGTGTAGCGCCGCACAGAAGCTCCCACAGTGTGTTGACCTCTTACACTCCCCACAGTTTAGTGGGCAACCACCATTTGTGTCCACCAGCCAATTAGATACAAATGGTAGTTCTACTAACTGGGGAAGAGCATGTGCTCGAGGTACAACGGCGGATATGCTCAGGCCTTATTCTAGGGGCCCGCTAGCCCGAGGTCCCTGAATCACGCTCCTGTTAATCGGTCGCTCGCAATCCTCACCACGCTAATTTACTATGAACTTTTCAGGAGCTGAACAGATATCCTTTGATTGAAGATGATCGGTCGTCGGTTATTAGTTGACTTCCTTTGCGTAGTCGAAGTTTAATCGATTTGGTTGTTTCCGAGTCTTTACGCCGGGTATCATGTCATCCGAACCCATTCGACTCATGTTCTGAATGTATGGAGTTTTTGGTCGCCTATAAGAGAATCCAAGCGTAGCCTATTAGCTGAGGTGGACAACCGGGCGCTCGAGGCAGAAATTCAGGGACACTCTTCAGGTGATTTGATGAGGTAAATAGTGGCTCTGAGACATGGCGAGGTTTTGAGGTAACAAAAATTCCGAGGACTTCCTAGTAAATCCGTCCAGCTTGCGAACGGGAAAACGCGTACATCATAGTAAGAAGGAAAGACAAAAATTACATTAGGTACTTTCGGATTTGCAGTGGCGTACAATGGTCCAGACCATTTATTGTACATAAAAACTTCCTCGTCGAAGTGTAAACGCCGTAGCATAGTCCCACGTACCACATGGTATACCTGTAGAACGCAAATGTAGATTTTTCTCTCCCTTACTTTTCTCTCTATTCATCGTACTAGGTATGTTCTGGCTTAAAGCATATTTTCAGTTATTCCTTCCTTCATTAACATCCTTTCTTTCTATCTCTACTCATGTTCTTAACAGGGAAACCTTTTGTCGTTAAAAAAGGCACTACGTGCCATCTTCCGAATCTGCAGGAAAATTTTCCACATGTCCAGTGCCAACCAGATAGTTCCCCACATCCCCCCAATTCCTCCTAGCAACTCTGGAGTCAGCCAGTCAATACAACGTGCATCTCAAGTGCTACAATCTATCGTTGACCGTTTCGTCGACAACAGAATCAGTGCCGATACTGCTCGACAGGCTATCACCTGGTACTTTACGGTCAAACTCGCGGGAAGCCCGGAAGGAGCGATACGTCCATGGCTCGAACTCGTTGATGATCACGAGCGACGTATGGGGCAGGCACGACAATTAGGTGCCGCACAAAATGTTGGACTTCGCACTCGCCCGGTCACCACCCAAAACCTCCTCGATGGACCGGATGGCCTTGTCGGTGGAAGACGTAGCGGAGAGAACGTGTCTCAACGATCTAGACGGGGCAACTCGAGTGAGGAAGAAGATGACGAAGGAAACCTACTTATCAGATCGACCAAAAGAGCCAAACAGGATCCTTCACAGTTCGGGTGGGCAGCGGCCTCTTTGATCCATCTATCAACGCTACCCCAGAGACACCGCAACGTCATTGCAGCCGTGCAGAACTACTCCGTAAACATCGATGCCGCCATTGAAAACATTGAGGCAAGCTGCTGCAATCCAATCTTCCCGAGAGAACTTTGGAAGACTGTTCTCAAGGATGAGTACGTCGAGCTCACGGAGGTCTTCGCATTGGTCTCTGCCTACCACAGCACCGATGCTTCCCGACCCGTAAAAGAGATCCAGAATGAAGTGGATTGGCGGTGTGCGTGGCGAGCCACTGCAGATGCAACAGCCTTTGCCTTTCCAGGCCGCAAGAGGGAACTCGAAAAGTACGAGAAGCATATCCAAGGACTCTTCGACAACCACATCGAAGGCGTACACAGAAATATCCTTCTTTACGATCGAGCACTCAGAGTATTCATCGGGTTAAGGAGCGGCATCCTGTACGATGACTTCGACCACCGGGACTGTCCTGATTTCCGCACCATCTACCTCTCCCCTACCGGAGTCTGGTTCCAACAACCATCCGTCACATCTTCCTCACGACTCTCAGTGAGAGCGCGTAAGAAGTCGAAAGAAGTCTGCAGGAGATACAACCACACCAGCTGCACTGGTTGCGATCGTAAACACATCTGCTCCATTTGCAGCCGACCTGGTCACGGAGCCCATTCCTGCCCCAGCGACAAGAGTGAGAAGAGCAGGGGAAAGCAAAACTGAGCCTCCGGCTGGTTACTTTAACCCAACTCGTCTCTGGCAAGTGATGATTGAGTATGTAGGAGGGGGAGGCGACGAAGGAGACGAGGAGGATGACGTACAGGAAGAAGTTACCGAAAGCACGTTGATGCGGGAAGATCGTCGCGGTCCTACATCCAACTCTGCCTTCTCAGCGTTGGGTTTTGGCAGCCTACTTCTAACGTCGAAAATATTATCCATTTCCGCTACAATACATCTACGTTCGTAACTTTTGTAAATGACGAGTTTAGGACGTTCGGATGTATATATTCTTGAGCACTGTCAAGAATTGAGGGAGATGTGACCGTTGGGATGCGAGAGTATCTACCAAGGGCGTGTAAGAGGTAGTAGTGACAAGTAGTGGCACGAAGAATTTTTGAACGCAATTCGGCACGCGTAGTTCCTTCAAAAGTAATTAGTCAAAGCGTCAGGCCTGATAAGTCAGACCAAGTTAAACATGAAAATAATACTACATAAGTACATACCCAACCATACACCAGCCCAGTATACCGACAGGAAAACAACGTCGAACACGAAATAGCTACAGATACAGTTTCACACCCCCATTTTTACTCTTCAAATTAACTAGACCTTTCTCCTTGTTTCCTTGGTCCCAATAAATGGTATCGCTAATCGAGTATGAATTTCCATTACCTAGCTTCGTGTCCGATCCTAGCATTCTCTGTCTTCCTAACCCCGCTGGATCTTCATGATGCCCAATATACACCTGCCCCGGAAACTTGGAAGTAGATAGGGTGTAGGCACCCTCGTATGTGGCAGGTAGACGCGCCGTCACCCGTCCATCGGTCGAAGACGCCGCCAACCGTAACGCAGAGTCCAGAGGAAGTGAGGGCACCAAGAGATCGATGGGACCATCAGTCGACATGGTTATCGAATAACCAGGAGACGACTGTGAAAAAATCGAGGAAGGGTTGTGAATATTGACGTTTGCTTCGATAGCCTTGTTCGTCGTCTCTACGATGATATTCCCCGATTCACTTGAACTTGGAACAATCAAGTCAATGTCCGCCTTCACTTTCGCGCTTGCAGCCTTGATCTCCAAGGAATGCGCAACGGTAAAGTGACCTTTGATATCAGCCTTTCTGCTATATACAGATGCAATTCGTGATGTTAGAGACTGACAGAGCAAGGCAAGATAAGCAAACTAGTAAGCAAATACACCGGCGGCGCACATACCTTGATGTTGATTTCGCCATTAGAGGTATGTATCTCTGCCGTGTCCGCCGTTATTGACTGTAAAAAGATGTCAGTGCAATTTTCTCCCGTTTGTTCGACAACTGACCTCCACGTAGATTACGTTCCCTCCTCTCAGCGTTATGCTCCCAAATGTGACGAATTCGTCGAGCGGGTAGGAGAATATATGACCAAAGTTTGGTAGATCAGTCTCGAGAGAATTCAGACGGTGAGCCGACGGCCCACGAGGTTCAGGGAGTATGAGGGTCACGTCGTAGCTAAAGTAAGGCGGGGGCATTGGGTCGGATGAAGGCCATTCTCGAGGAGAGAACAGCCCGACACCAAATTTCTTCATCCTTCCTTCTCTCTTCTGAACCAAACAGACACTTGTCTCATGGAGTACACTTGGGTTCTGTTGGTCGAAATCGTTGTATGTGATTTTGATATCGACCACGGCAGTTTCGGTTTCCTCTAAATTGGGAGAGGACATAATACGTAAATTTCCGCTGGAAAACACTCCCCGGGAAAGGAGAAAGAAGTTTTCATAGGAAAGGGGAAGGGAAAAAGAGGTTTGAACGGAGCCAAGACCGAGGGTCTGAGAAGAGTTCATTGAGAGTGAGGATAAACCGAAAGTCGAACCCGTTGGCTCAGTAGATTCAAAGGGAAACCCCCAGGTGGTGTTTTTCATCTCTGAACCCTTGGTACAAGCGATGACTCCAACATTGTTAGGTATCGGAAAGTCCTTGTGCTACCTGACCAGCGTCACCGATACTTCTCTTCACAACCTTGAAGCTACTCACCCATCCTTTCCGCGTCCGAAACCCTCTTATATTCATCGAAAGCGTGCCCAACAAGATTCCCGCGAGCCCATATATGAGTAGTGCCACAGCGAGCGCTTTACAGAACCGTTTCCCGACGGATTCTCCTCGCCTTGGAGCGCTGCGTTCCAAGTCTGCCGCACGATTTTGAGGGAGCAACGGACTAGATGGCCCATTCGAATAGGAGGAGCTCGATGCTCCAGCAGCGTCATATGGCTGAAGGAACTGTTCTGAGACCGTCCGCCCTTGTACAACTCCGTATGCTGGAGGTGGTAAAGGTTCACTGCCTGGAGATTGCGGGTTAGATAAAGCAGAACTACTCTTTAAGGGAGAAGGAGGCGTTTCGTCTGTGATGATCATGGTAGCGGTTAGGGATGGAGCGCAAAGAGGTCGGGGCCATATCGCGTATGAACCCGGTTGTTTTATCAATTCAACGGTCTTGCCAAGGCACCGCAGTACACCATGTGCGTTATTGAAAAGCTGCGGTTTAAGCGCCGACACCCAAGATAACCATCTTTTCGTTCCCAGCCGATACCATTCGGACCAAATCTATTTTTTATTCGCTAAATGTACATTCAACAGTGATGAAAACGAAGGCAGACTTGTCCGCTAAGGATCAGAGGAGAGGTAAAGAGCGGCGGCACAAACTAACAACAAGAAAAAGAAAAAAAAATTCGAACATATGTATATAATGGCCTGCTCATGCATTAACGCGAAGACAGCAGCCATGGTGAGTAGCATAAGTAATACAGGAAATCATAAACCATAAAAACTGCGGCAAATTGATACTAAGATGTTAATGAGAATGGTGGCGAATATAATTTGCAAACGATAGCAGCGACGATGAGTGTGGAGACGAGAGCGACAAGACCATGGGATATGAAAACGAAGACGCAAGAGTGGCTGGCAAGATGCACAAAAGGGAGCTTCAAGGTCCAGGCCGAGGACGACTTGATCCAGGAGCAGAGGTGGCCTCAGCTTGCGCTCTCCGCGCTTTGTTGATCTCCTCCTGCCTCTGCCAAAGCAACTCTGCCCACAAGGGGTGCGGAGGAATATGCCCAACCAGTGCACGAAGTACTTCAAGCCTACGGAAAGAAAATGAGTCATCTCCATTTTTACCCGAACAAAATAATCGGTACTCACCATCGCGCCTTTTCCTCGTCCGTGTCTGCAAAGAACAGGATCTCTTCATTGGAGAATATCAACTTGAAAGACCTCTCGACTCCAAAGAGACCGTCGTATTCATCACCGTAACGACTTGCTCCAGAAGCTGGACTATGCACACCCCCTTCGCGTTTATGCGGATCTTGATTATCTTCAACAGCTATAGCGTTCTTGAGGTTGATTGTAGCCGTCACCCGCTTGGTAACATCATTAAACGCGACGAGGTTGGCTCCGATTACTCGCAATCGACGACGTCGCCATGACTGGTTTGCATAAACGACAATTAGAGACGAGACTAAAGGAAATAAGTCTGCTAAGAAAGACTCACGCGACAGTCACCCCCATTCTGCGTCAATGTCCCTTCAAAGTAGGTCATTTTATGCCAGTTCACATGCCTCAAACCCCGATGACATTCCTCCAGACTCTGCGGAAGTTGCTCCGGAGGAAGACCCGGTAGCGGCGGCAGCCTAAACATCTGCAAGACAAGCTCCCCAACTTGTAGTGTCGAGAATTTGTTTCCTAACTCGACTCTTTGACCGATGAGCGGGAATGTTGTCTCAAACAGACGTGTGTCACAGCGACTGGCTATGTCTTTAAAAGATATAAAGGCACGCGCAAGCGTACCGTCTGGCTTGAGATACCGAGCGAGATTTTCGGTAAGGCGCGGGGGAGGAAGTTGCAGAGGAGGAGCAGGTGGCGTATTGGTACGCTTATCTTTATTCTTCTTCGGAGATGAATGGAAGAAACTTCGCATTCCGCTGCTTTTCGATGACGAGGAAGAGGGATTCGACACCATTGGGGGTGGCTTGGGAGGTGGAGGAACAACAGCTTTGAACTGGGAGATAATGTGTGGATCACGACGGACCTTGAGCGTAAGAGTGAACTCCAGTTTGCTATGTTCAATGCTGAAATGAAAGGAATCAATGTTATGACTTTGGTATATTACGGGAGTCACCCTCACAGTTCAAACTCTTGTTCGATTCTACAATCTTTGCCCAAGCGGAAATCAGGAGTAGTGACAAAATGTATCCCGTTATTGAGCGTGCAGGAGACTGCTGTCTGTTCCTCGGGCATAGGAACCACAAGACCTTTCGCACCAAGAACTGAAAGAGCGTCGTTAAATTTCAACACAATCAACTTCAAGGTCATTAACTCTGCTTACCTTTGACAAACACTTTGCCATATGCCTTGCCGGGCTTTTCCTGTTCCCTGAACTCTCTAATTTGCTTGGCGTACTCGTTCTGGAAAATGTCCTTGTTACAATAAGTTGACATGATCTTGTCGGGACGTACCATATCCGAGGGTCTGCGTACAGTCCGCCACGCCTTCCCTGCATTAACGTCCCCTGGACCGGCCATGTGAGACACTTCGGAAGAGGCATAAATAGTTCCTTCGCGTTCTCGAATCAGGTATTTCTTCTATGAGTCAGAGTTTGAGTATCACCATCGCTTATTTGCAGGTTCAGGACTCACCTTCTTCTTTTCATGTCCATCTTCAGTTTTCTTCAGTTCTTTCTCAATACTATCACTCAGTGGATCGTCAGATCCACCAGGTGAGCTATCCATATCGAGTGACAATTTCGAGTCCTGCCCGTGCAACGCAGCACCCCGCCTCTTTGCACTTAAATCATCCGCATCACCTGTACTCATGCTCCTCCGTCTACTAGGTCGACCGACAGGGACGTTCAAACGCGCCTTCGGTACATCCGCGTATCCAACCTCGTCGTCGTCGTCATCGAAAATCCCTTCCTCTATCCTTCGCATCTTCCGCCTCTTTTCGATGATCATTGCCTCCCGTGTTCGGATGTTATCCTTTGGAGGGAGTGGAGGAGGTCCGTTTAATGAGGAAATACTCGCACTGCGGCTAGTCATCCCAGATTCAACACCGGGATGCGATCCAGGTCCTCCAAGCACTGCAGAATCTGTTGCAGCACGCTGCATAGGCTGAGTACCACCTCGGGAAGGTCTCAAGGCGTCGTCCCCTTCCTCAGTGCTAGCCATCGAGATATCCTGGGGTTCGTCTAATGTACTGCAACCTACACCTGCAACATCATCCATGAGCCGGTCAAGGGCACTCCGCATATCCATTCGGACGTTGACTGAGCCAACGGGCATCTTCTGAACAGGCTTGGGAGTAGGCTTTCTGGTATCCGCGACGAGCGGCGCAGAACTTGAACTGGGTGCATCCGAAGTCGAAGCAGGTGTTGTAAGATCTTCACTCGAGAACCCCAATTCCGAAAAGCCCAATTTTCCCAGCCCGAATTTACTCCCAAAGTCGAATTTGAGTTTTTTGGTGCTGGTCGACGCCGGAGCTTTCAGTAATCCAAACTCTTCATCATCTGCATCGTCATCGATCTCTGAACCGACCTCGTCTCCGCTGAAACTTTGATCGGGCAATTCAGTAGCTTGAGTAACTTCGATGGGTTCGGGCGGAGGCAGTTCCCGTTGAGACTTGATGTTGTCATCTCGAGGCTTTTCGGGATCGATCTCCATATCCATGGTCATGTCATGAGTGACTTCCATACTGGCATCTGTCTCCACCGGTTCATGCTGCTGAACCACTCCAACGGCGACGACTTTGCGCTTCTCCGCCGTTTCGATGGTAGCCATCTCCATTGACTGGTCCGTCAAAGTGGTCAGAACAGAGGCAGTATCTTTCTCCGTTTCTTTCTCTGGATTGTTCTGAGAGCTCGGTTGTTCGGCGTCCTCATGGTCAAGATCAAAGTCAGCGCTCAAGTCCACAATCCGCTGTTTGTCGATACTCGAGCGGAAAGTCTGGACCATATCACCTGGAGCTTTCGGACTCTCACTAGGACTAGCACTTCCAAAGCTGCGCGGACGAAGGAGACGTTTCTGAACATCTTCACGATTGACTCTGGGCCGAATTCCATTAGGACTTCCGAAGGGACTGGGAGTTCTGCGAGGAGATAACGGAGAGGGAGAGCGAATGGTGGGAGATGCCATTCTATGGGGAACCGAACTAGGGATTGGTGGAAGAGGCGAACGACGAGCAGGACTTGCCGCTGAACTATCACATCGCGCAAAGGAAGCTTCGTTGATGGGTGGGGTTCCCATCGAAGTATTCATTATGCGCTTTGAATCAAACGAGTCAATGCAGTGAAACACAAGAATACCACTGAGTGCTTACATCGTTTCCAAGCTCTTGCTCTAAAGCACTTATATTTACCTCGGAGGGCTCGGTCGTAGCAGCAGACATGATGGAATCTTCATTAACGAAGCTCCCGGCATCGTGCGGAAAGGGCTCGTCCTTGAGATTAGGCATAGCGAAAGGGTCAGGACCAGAGCTTGTATCACTTCGGACAGGCGTATCTGAAAGATAGAAAATGTTAGATCGGAGGAATGCGAGTGAAAGAAGATGCTTACGACCAGGGAGTTCGAACTTTGGTATCAAACCGTCCGCACTAGTCCCGTTCGAATGGTTTTTACTAGTAGGTTTAATGGGGGACGGTGATTCTGGTAACATCTTGACATCTCTATCGATCTCCTCCTCTTCTAGCCTCGTGGACTGTAGACGTTCGAGGTGAGTTGAGCGGCCTAAAGGCGGAGAAGAAATCTGGGCACGATGAGAAGGAGTAGATGGAGGCGGAGAGGTAGCGGTCGCATGAATGGGAAAAGCTGGGGACGGTAGAACGGGATGCGAAACAGGCTCGATATTCCCGTGTTCGTAATGGTGTTTCATGGCACGCTCAGCGTGATGAGATCGACCTAGAGGAACACCATCCTCAGTTTCAAGGTCAGGGGGTAGTTCGCTGGAGTGTTGTCGCGGAGGTGTACTGGTTTTCCGAGAGTCTGCGAACATCTCATCAACCAGCCCAGTAATACTGGTATCAGCATCCAGTCCCAAGGGTGCGTCAGCTTCGTGGTCTGAAAGTTCGATGTCTTCGTAAGAGTCATCGGAGGTGGATTCCTGCTGCGGTCCGTTAGGTTTCTCGAAGAAGGAATCGGCATCCTCCTGATCGTCATCATGTCCATAATCATCTTCGTCACCACTTTCAAACACCTCACCGCTCGTATCTTCGTCCCTGGCAAATTCGACAACATCGCAGTTTTCATCAAAAGTGACGGTTTTACGCCGTTCCCGTTTGACACCGCTTAGCCTGGGACCATGCATCCGTTTGGTAACGAGTGATGGACGAACGGGGGACCCGCTAGAGTTGATAGGTATACGAGAGACCGGAAGGGGTGGTGGCGAAGGTTCTCTGATAGGCCTTTCTTTCGCCTGAACCTGACGAAAAGGACTCTTTGTGACGGGCTCCTTCTCTATCAGATTTTGGAATGTTTTGGATTGTTTCCTGTCTCTTTTGAAAGAGAAAGGCCGGTCATTCTCGGTTTCTGCCTCCTCATGCATGGAAGGCGGCCTAGGTCGTTTTTCTCCGGAAACACGACGAGTCGGAAATGATAAAGGAAGAGGTGGTTGTCTGGAAGGAGTTGCAGGGGTTGGAATTTGGGATTTGAACGGTGACTTGGTTACAAGATTGTTGTTGCGCATATGTTTGTAGCTAGAAGACGACCTCCTGGCAAGGTCTGCCTGCGTTGGACGGAGATTTGGAGAAGAGTCTCGTTTGGATATCCTGAGCGGGGAAGTTACAGAGTTGACAGCAGTTTTGTCAGGCGATGTTGGAGGTGAATTCCAGCCCTTATTTGACTCCCGCAAGATGGAAGACTTCATGGGATCTGGCGGGCTCGACAGTAGCCTATCACGCAGCTGCGTCGGGGAGGGTCTGTGAGCCGCCATTGGGCGTCGTTGTCGTCGATAATGAAGCGGAGGCGGCGGAAACCAAGTTGAAAGTTGTCAACAAATGAAGCGTGGGAACTAAGCTTTCCACATGACCTGGCGCGAATGGGACTATCACGTGATCGAGATACCTTCCGAGTCGTGATGTGACTTTGACCAAATTGACGGCTCTCCTTGATTTCTCCTGCTTCCTCTAACTAATTTTTGAGCTTGAATAACTTGGCGCCCAGTGCTAGAGCTACGTAGAGCCGAACATGTATATCTCGCCAGGCTGTCTCTGACCGATTCCCTTTGAAGTAATCAGCACGCGTCGAATTGCGTTCAGTGAAAACCGCAATTCATTCTGAAGTGCCTCAAACTCAACCTTTTCAGCAGCTCTCGAGGATTCGTACGTCCGGAATGCCGCGCGAATTTCTGTCTGCGGAAAGCTAGTCGCCATTCTTACTGATTCGAGAAAGACCTAATCAGCGAGCTGGATAAGGCGTCTGCAATAAGCTGCTCATTTCTAAATGAACGGAGAACTAGCGACACATGCTAACTACTGAGTTTGCCTCGAGAGTGTCTTAACCTTTTGGTCCATTATATCGATTACAGTGTCTCATGCTTTGCCTTATCTCTCGAATTCTGTCACGGTTTTCTCAATTAGCAGATCTCTCGCTCTCAGGTTCTTTAAAAACCAAATTAACGCATAGCAATCCCATTACATTCAAAATTAACTCGTTTGTAACTAAATCTGGACTCGTAAAGATATGTATGTATAGTGTTCATTCGTACTACTCGAAGCTAAGAATATAAATATCAGCATAAGTTACCAGTCGAAGATACCAATCAAGTTAAGATGTCCCAGTGCTGTTTAAAGTTTCAAAACTAGAGTGCTGCCTTCAGCCATGATATTTCATCCCCGATTTTTGTCGATATTTCCCTTGCCTTCCTGAGAGTAACTTCTTCTTCCGGTATAACGTACGAGCCGGG
The DNA here is from genome assembly GCA_000827265.1 of Collybiopsis luxurians FD-317 M1. Lineage (NCBI taxonomy): Eukaryota > Fungi > Basidiomycota > Agaricomycetes > Agaricales > Omphalotaceae > Collybiopsis > Collybiopsis luxurians. The sequence goes on from KN834772.1 coordinate 555,271, forward strand.
AAACGTTTCTTGTCCAAACCACTGACGAACCGTCTCGGTACCCACTACACCCTGAGCATCCTTCATCAGCAACCATGCCAAAGCCGCCTCTCCGTGGGCAATCTCTCCATGGAGGAGATCCAGTTCTGGCCTTTTTTCCCTCTGTAGCATCCGTTCTCGCTTGACTCGTGCCTCCGCAAGATGAACGATACCCAAACCGTCAGGGTAACGACTAACCAAGTCGTCGACTAATGTCCAATTCACATCTATCGGAGCGAACTTTGCCCCAAGAGGTGCGTTATCGTGGACCAAAGAAGCGTCATGCTCAATCACATTATGCGCTGCTAAGGCATCGAGCGATAACCACTGTTCGGATTTGTGACCGCAGGTGCCAATACCCCCTTCGACGAGTAGTTCTGCCAGAGGGGTAGAAAGGCGGTAGATGGAAGTAAGTGCAGAGTAGAGAGATGATGCTGAAATTTCTTTGCCAGAACGGTTTCTGTGAGAGAGAATCATCGGTTAGTCATGATATCTAGTTTCATCGGGAAGACATATTCACATAAATCCGTGGTTGGCAAGTGCATTCAGCGCTGGACAAGGAGATCTGACATCCTTTGGACCAGGCGCTATGAATACATGCTCTTCATCGTCTGCCCAGGGCCGTCCAGATGAAGTCGACTCCTGCTCGCTGGAGCTCGAATGGAAGGAATTGGTCCAGAACCAGAGGACAAAGGCTGAGAATAAGGAGAACAAGTGGCTGGCACTAGGGGAGGGAAATGACATTTGGATTTGGATTTGAAGCGAAGGGCGAATAGCGAAGTTGAATCGACTTTAATACTCTCGATAACACTAACGAATGCTTGATGACAATACTTGGTTTGGAGAAAATCAATCATGATAGCGATCAGAAGCCAGGGCTCTAACAATTTGATGATCACAGAACCTGGTCAACCTGTGTCTCTTATTCATTAAGGAACATTGTCCGGTGTACATTGCTGCCGGTGAAACTAGTATCCCTGCAATCTATTCATAGCCATGTATCCACCGAATACAGTTCCCAGATACTATCAGGTTCGCGGTTGCACGATGCCCTACAATGCCTCTATCTCCAATGTAGGCATCGCGAAACAAAGCCACGAGGTGTCATGTCGACAGAACAATACACGTCACACTATGGATCACAGTAAAGTCCTTCATAAGTAACGGATCGCCATATCCAATGCTCATCAACAGATCATGATAGGTCTGGAGAAAATCTGTCAGTCCCTTTCAATCCGTCCTGCTAATAATTATTTTGGAGACAACCAACTCTTTCACTTTATGACCGACTCCGGTTACTACCTTCAAGATGATCTCGCTCATAGCAGTACCAGAACCAAGAACATCCATATCATCTGAGGTATTCGCTCCATTGCGCGGGATAGGTAGATGGCACAGGAAAGTGCGGAAGCCGAGAGGTCATATGGATAATCATTGCAATCAAGATGGCAGTATCTGAAGGGAAGCAGACCTCAACGACCGTCGCATCGTTTTCTCTTCCATCCTTCTCCACACATGACCTTTAGACTGATACGACTGACGGATTCTCCTCGCCCATCTCAGCTCTTGTCCGGACCTGGAAACCGCGATACTTGATATCCAGGTCGAATTGTTCTCGGAACTCATCTTAGGGATTGCCTGTTCATCAATATTTTCTGAGTCGATCCTTTCTCATTAGTGACATGTCCAATGGCGAACAAGGAGTCGCCCAAGCGCAGGACCCAGTTTCTTTGAGTTCTGAATCAGGATCGTTGCGGCGAGGCCTCAAGGCATCAGCGGCAGATTTCGTCGTGTTCCTATTTGCCACGGGTGTACCAGTACGAGCGCTAGCAGGATAGTAACGGTGAGCCACTACTGATAAGAGCACGTCACAGTTCCAATGTCATCTCCGTTTCCTTCCAGTGTCCATAGATACAAGACAATGAACTTGCGGGGTGTGCCATCGCACTGCGCCAGTGGCAGGTACGCAGGTACGAGTCCGGATGCGTACCATCTCACCATCATTTGTCGATGCCAATGCAACGCTTTCCAACTTCGAAATATGCAACAATGCCCTTGTTGATGCTGGGAATCAGCGGAGGGGGGTAGTAGAATGTGTCGATACCAGGCCGAGAGTGTTTGCCTAACGCCTTGTCCGTCATGTTTCATTTCCATTTCCTACACAGAAAAATGAACAGTTCTTTTTGTGGCGTTGGTCCAAGCATTACTTTCACATCCGGGACCCGGGTTTGACATTCTTCTTACACCACTTTGAAAGTAGAGTCAATTGTTGAGCTCGAACTACTTGGTAACCAATCTCAAAACCACACAGTAGAGTGTCAGTGTATTATACTTTCACTATAGAGGATCGATAACATGGAATTCTAAAACTTCATTATCCTAATAATCTAGTCTCAATGCAGCTTATTGAAGATTCGAGCACCTCTGCCAGCTCGAGTGTGCAAACAGACAAACTGTCATATATACAGCATTCCAGATCTCTACTCGTAGATATCTGACCTGAGAAATGATGACCATCCCCGATTAGACAACAAATATATCCTTTCGAAGTCTGTAAACGCCATCTTGTCTACCCTTGAGCTCTCAAAAAACCGCATTACACTCTGGAATTCGAACCGATTCACAAATTGCTTTTGTGTCATAGAATTATGGGCGAGATTCGACGCTTTGACAGGTTCTTTTTGTAATAATTCCACGTGCTAAGGTCAAAAACCCGGCCACACCGGAATTCATCTTCAGCTCGAGCCACCATAACACGCTTTTAATCTTCTTTCTTGTCAATGGCCACCTCTTCCTCAAATTCAACTTAATCGATGACTCTCGACGTCCTATGCGCCCGAAATGCTGCCCAGACTCCCATTGGTGGTGAGCTAGCTATATCCCTACCGATACGGATGCCGTTGTTTCCGAAGCGCAACTGAGCGCAGGACTCGATAAAAATATTCCAGGTAGTCTTGCCACTCTTTCAAAATGAACAGGGAGCGGTACTGCCCGGCGACATCTCTGCAAGTAGCCCAACATCGTACGACCCTGCAGAAGAAATTCGAGCTTTATCTGACTCTACTAACATGTCGGGATCCTCCAAGATATGAGATATTGACCTCCTTTGTATCATGTTTTTACGTCAGATGAAGAACGCAAAACGCGACGCCTAGAAGGCAGAGTTGGGCGCTAATTCGGTCAAGGACAGGGAGAACGGAAGGCCACGGAAAACGTTGATCCCGTTCTTCACGTGCGTTTCTAGATTAGTATATATCGATTTTAGCACGATTGGAACCGTTGCAGCCAACCTCTGACTCGGCCCTTCCATGCAAACACCGAGCTAAGAAGTTTCGCTTCAAGCCAGTCAAGGTTGACAGATCGAAACCTCTTGCAGTCCTCGAGGTGCGTGTTTTGCCCAGCCTCCACCGATTATTACCGTAATTGAGGTTGTCGCAGCCGGAACCTAAGTCAACGGTTTCTGGAAAAAGCCAGTCAAGAGGCTACGCTTTAAACCTGTCAAAGGGAGCGCCAATGGGACCCATCGTTTCTTATTCTGCATTCCTCGAAAGCCTCATTTGACAAACCTTCTACCTCTACCTCTGCTTTGCCCTCTTTCTCTCCTCTGATGCTGCGTTTACTCAAGCTCAAGTCTGGCAAAGTTAAAAAGCCATCGGACTCGCCGATGCCGGTACTCCTTGTCACGGCAAATCCTAGACAAACTTTGTCTTGATAACCCACTCCCCTTTATCGCTACCAGATCTACCCCAAACCTATGTTGAATCGCTTCAATCACAGTGTCTTATACTTCGCCCTCTTTTCTCGAATCCTGTACTTCAAATCATCAAGAAGTTTCAGATATCTAGCTTTCCTAATTCATATGTATAACGTCTCTTGTCCCACTTCTTCAAGTTGACCTCGCTTTGTATTCAACCTTGGACTCGCATATGTACATATGTTACTTTTCAATGAATCTGGGACTACTGAAAACTATTTTACCAATCAAATACTAATTCAATCAAGATTAAGTGCTGTTTTTTTTGTTTCAAACAAGAGCTCTTCCTTCAGCTTTATCATTGTATCACCAATTTTTGTCGATATTCCCCTGGCCTTCCAGAGAGTTACTTCTTCATCAGGAATAACATACGAGTCCGGAAATGTCTCTCGGCCGAACCAGTGACGAATTGTCTCGGTTCTTACTACATCCTTAGCATCCTTCATCAGCAACCATGTCATTGCCGCCTCTCCGTGAGCAATCTCTCCATGAACGAAATCCAATTGTGGCCTTCTTTCATCCCCCAGCATCAGCTCTCGCTTAACTCGTGCCTCCGCAAGATGAGTGATACCCAGACCGTCGGGATATGCTGCAGTCAAGTCGTCGACTAATGTCCAATTTACATTGATCGGGGCAAATGCTGCCCCGAGAGGTGTATTATCGTGTACCAAAGAAGCATCGTGTTCAATCACATCATGCGCCGCCAAGGCATCGAGCGATAGCCACCGTTCGATTTTATGGCCGCAGGTGCCGATACCTCCTTCGACGAGGAGTTCGGCAAGCGGAGTGGAGAGGCGGTAGATGGAGGTAAGTGAAGAGACGAGGGATGATTCCGAAATTTCTTTGCCTGAACGGTTTCTGAGAAAGAATTACCGGTTAGTTATGTTTCCAGTATCATGGATGAGAGATACATACATATATCCATGGTTTGCGAGCGTGTTCAGCGCCGGACAAGGAGATCTGGCATCCTCTGGACCAGGTGCTATGAATGCATGCTCCCTGTCGTCTACCCAAGGTCGTCGGGACAATGCTGACTCCTGATTCAAACCATAGCTTGAACGGAAGCGATTAGTCGCGAACCAGAGGGCAAGGGCTGTGAACAAGAAGAAAAAGTGACTGGTATTAGGGGAGGAGAATAACATATCCACCTGAACTCGGATCCAGTACTTACTCCAAGACGGCCCGACTTAAATACTCTCGATAACTCCACAGTTAATTGTGAAAGCGATCAGAAGCCGAAGTTCTTGCAATGCGGCGCGAAGCTTGTACCTGAGAATCGGATTCAATAGTAATAGAGAACTGCTGTTATACTAGTGTCACTGTGCACCGGACACAGATTTTCCGGGATCTATCTTCTCGTCTGTATCGCGAAGCCGAGCCATGAGGCGTTCGTTTTCTCGACAGAACAATACAAATCATTCATAGTATGCATATGCATACATCCAATACTGATTCCCGCAAGATCACCGAGTTATGTTAAGCGTAAAGAAAATCATTTAAAAATCTGTCAATCCGTCTGGCATATTCCGAATATCTGAAACGAACAATCTTGAAATTCGTGGCCAAGATCATCTCGTTACTGTTGACTGACCGATGCCGAAAGATTCGCGACGTCTAGTGTCCTTGGCAAGCCTTATTCAGAAAACTCACTGCGCTCTATTGCTGCCAATTATCCTGAAACATCTGCTCAATCACTCCAACCGCTGTGTCTTATATCTCAAATCGCATTAAATATTCAAGTTGACCTCGCTTTATAGTTTACCTTGGACTCGTATATTGGGTGCATTTGTTACTACTATCAACGATAGACTACCCGGCCACCTAAGGGTATTTGGCTAATTGCACTAGCTACGCCGGGTCGTCCATATAGTAACAGTGCTTCTGGATGCAATAGCTTCTTGCCTGTAATTTGAGCTCTTTTGCAGATTTTTAAAGCATGAAATGATAGTGTGGTGAATATTTTGCAGAGACGGGTCATTTGTACTGCACCCGACCACTGTGGGAATTATTCCAATTTGGCTGCTCAATGTCGTTCATAGTGAGGAGCAGGACTTGTAAGACAATGAAATAGCACCAGATGGTTTGAAACAACATATAATAATAACATAGAAAGCTAAAAAATAGTATGAATGACAAAAAGTTAACTATTACAGCTAAAATCTCCACAAAATACACCCAAGACTGACGGGGCCATTCCTCCATTCAATGTTGACAGAAGGCCGACAGAAAGTCACATTGGGGATTGAGAAGGCCTAAGGTATTAGGAGGAGTGTGTTGAGCCCAGAAGAATCTCAAAGAGACAGCAAACTGTTGGCAAAGTGTCTACCAAAAGCAAGCCAAGTCAATGCATCACGGAATGACCTGGCAATGCTAGAGAGCAAACAAAGAGCCTTTAGAACAAATGAATTTAGAGATTGAGATGAATTAGAGATGTATCAGAAGCCTTTCTAGTGATCCAAAGTCTACCCAATATCCTTTCTCCCACACCGAGCCCTTTTTGCTATGACCGACAAGCATGCAAAAAAAAAATCTAAAAGCACAAGAGAAGTGCCAAATGCAAGGAATAGATCCAAACTATTAGTGGTACCGGTTTTTTGGCATTTTGGCTGGGGCATCATTGAGAACCGGATTGAGACTTCTTGTGTGTAAGAGGGTGTGAACTCTTGAAGCGCTGCGCAGAATATTGTATACTGAGTGCAAATCAAAAGAGTAGAGACATCAAATAGGCCTGAAATATATGCAAGGAGATGATAGAGATTCAAAACTGCCATCACTGAAGCAACATGGTGGGGGGAAACGCCAGCGGAGGACTCGACATCCAGAAATGGCCTTACAAACCATGTTTCTTGAACATTTCCAGGTGGTACCTGATCCGCCATCACTCCCACCAACTCGCGCCAGCCCCCAAAGTAGTTCAGAACATTCATTTCACGTTACTCTACAGTATCGAACACCTCCCAAACCATCCTGAGGTCTGCGGAACTTGGTATACGGCGAATGGCCGAGTACCTACCCCTGGCCGGGTACCTTATCGTTGATGATACTCAAAGCTATAAATATTACAAATATTATAATAAGGTATAAATCAAACTAATGCTTTGTCTCATCAGAGTTCGTTAACCGCTTCCTTCAGTTTCGTCATGGTATCCCCAATTTTTAACGATATTTTCCTTGCCTTCCCGAGAGTAACCTCCTCATCCGGAATAAGATACGAGTCCGGAAACGTTTCTTGTCCGAACCACTGACGAACCGTCTCGGTACTCACTACATCCCTTGCATCCTTCATCAGCAACCATGCCAATGCCGCCTCTCCATGAGAAATCTCTCCATGGAGGAGATCCAGTTCTGGCCTTCTTTCATCTTGTAGCATTGATTCTCGCTTAACTCGTGCCTCCGCAAGATGAGTGATGCCTAGGCCGTCAGGATATGCTATAATCAAGTCGTCGACTAATGACCAGTTCACGTTTGTCGGAGCGAACTTTGCCCCAAGAGGTGCGTTATCATGCACCAAAGACGCGTCATGCTCAATCACATTATGCGCCGCTAAGGCATCGAGTGATAACCACCGTTCGAATTTGTGACCGCAAGTGGCAATACCCCCTTCGACGAGGAGTCTGGCAAACGGGGTGGAAAGGTGGTAGATGGAAGTAAGTGCGGAGTAAAGAGATGATGCTGAGATTTCTTTGCCTGAACGATTTCTGTGAGAGAGTCACCAGTTAGTTATAGTATCGAATTCGATGAGTTGGGAACGCATATATACATGTATCCGTGATTGGCAAGCGCGTTCAGCGCTGGACAAGGAGATCTGACATCCCCTGGACCCGGAGCTATGAATGCATGTTCTTCATCGTCTGCCCAAGGTCGTCGAGACGAAGCCAATTCTTGATCACTGGAGCTTGAATGGGAGAACCAGAAGACAAAGGCTGAGAATAAGGAGAATAAGTGGCTGGTACTAGGGAAAGAGAATGGCATATGGATTTGAATTTGATACTTACTTGAGGACGAACCGACTTTAATACCTTCGATAACAGCAATTGGATGACTCGGGCCGCACCAAGTTTAGGACCCGAAAAGTGCGCTACTGGAGTATATCATGGAAACCTCAAAAACAATAAACCTCAATTACGTAGGGACGCATACAACACGGCCGGAGCACACCCTGGATTTATAGCTTGTCAAGAAAACGTAGGCCAATGTTTAAAAAATGACAGATTCGCGGCTGATGGCAGCTGCTTGAGCCGGTTGTCAGCCGGGCTACAAGACGACCGGCAAGTATACGTATACGTAATAAACCTTCTCGCTTGCCCTGTTTCTTTCAAAGTAATTTTCTGCCGGCGTGAAAAGACTTCGAAGGGCAGGAAATTAACTCGGCGTTGAATGAGCCTTGGCTGCTTAGAACAGCTGACAGCGACGACGAAGAAGTTTGCAAAAAACATCTCGAGCGATGGCCAGTCAATAACAGCGGGGTTTCAAGTACATTTACTGGTCCTTTGTCGTCAATTTTCTGCTGATATTTCCTTCAGTGACACCAATGGATATACGCCCGCAATACATAACTATGTGAAACGAACAACTCTTGCACTTCGTGACCTATTCCGGTAGCCTTCTTCAAAATAATCTCGCTGCCGTCGACTGGACTATGTGTTTCAACCTTGCTAAAAATACTCGTCACGTCTAGTCCTCGACAAGCCTTCTCCAGAAGACATACTGCGCTTTATCGCTACCAAATTTGCCTCAAACCCTTTCTCAATCACTCCAACCGTGCCTTATACTATTAGCACCTTCTCTCGTCGTGATTCTGCTTCTTTGAACCAGCGGAAAGGTAACTTGTGTCCTTCTAAGATTGAATCCCGTCGCATTATTTCCAAGTTGACCTCAATTTATATTAAACCTTGGACTGGTATAGGTACGCGTGTTACTGCTCAAAGCTATAAATATTGTAATAAGTTATCAATTAAATTAATGTTTTGTCCCATTAGAGCTCGTTAAAGGCCCTCTTCAGTTTTGTCATTGTATCCCCAATTTTTGTGGATATTTTTTTTGCCTTCCCGAGGGTAACCTCGTCATCAGGAATAACATACGAGTCCGGAAACGTTTCTCGGCCAAACCACTGTTGAACCGTCTCGGTACTCACTACATCCTTTGCATCCTTCATCAGCAACCATGTCAATGCCGCCTCACCATGAGAAATCTCTCCATGGACGAGGTCCAATTGTGGCCTGCTTTCATCCCGTAGCATCGATTCTCGCTTGACCCGTGCTTCGGCCAGATCAGTGATGCTTAGGCCGTCAGGATATGTTGAAATCAAGTTGTCGACTAATGTCCAATTCACGTTGACCGGAGCGAACTTTGCCCCGAGAGGTGTATTATCGTGTACCAAAGACGCGTCGTGCTCGATTTTATCATGCGCCGCCAAGGCATCGAGCGACAACCACCGTTCGAACTTGTTTCCGCAACAGCCAATACCTCCCACGACAAGGAGCTCGGCAAGCGGGGTGGAGAGGCGGTAGATGGAAGTGAGTGCCGAGACGAGGGACGACGCCGAAATTTCTTTGCCTGAGCGGTTACTGTGTGAAAAATTTCCAGTTTAGTATGTTATCGGATTTCATCGGGGAAGCGTACATACATATAGCCGTGGTTGGCTAGCGTGTTGAGCGCTGGGCAAGGGGATCTGGAATCGTTTAAACTAGGGGTTATAAACGCATGCTCCCTATCGTATGTCCAAGGTTGTCTAGACGAGGACAATTCCTGATTCGAGTCGGAGCTCGAATGAAAGGGATTGGTCGTGAATAAGAGGGCAAGAACAGAGAGTTTGAACAAGTGACTAGCACTGGGCAAGGAGAAGGAAGAGGGCATGTACATCTTGAATTCGAAGCGACCGGCGGATATCGAGCACTTCAAGACGAGTCGACTTTAATACTCCTCGATAACTCGACTGAAAAATGGCAGTGATGAGGTTTCAGAGTCAATCATGAAAGCTATTCCTAGCAGCAAGATTTCTAACAATGATGATCACGAAGGCATTGTGCGCCATGAGCCTTGTATCTGAGAACTGTATTCAGTGGATACCTTACTTTGAATAGATTTACAGGGATACTAGTTTCATCGGCAGCTATGTGCACCAGGCAGTGTTCCGTGATGAGTATAGAGGTGCCATGTCAACAGAACAATACATATCATAGTAATAATCATATTGAGGATTATAGTATAATCCCTAATAACGGATCGCCACGTCCAACTGATCAACAGTTTATGTTGAGAGTGGAGAAAATCTGTCAGTTGTCCCATCCAATTCGTCTAGAGTATGACCTGATATCTGAAACGAAACTCTCTTGCACTTCGTGGCCTACTCCAGTAGCCACCTTCAGAATGATCTCGTTCACAGCGGTAGAACCAAGGACGTCCACATGGTCTGAGGTATTCGCTCCACCGCGCGGCATAGATGGCACAGGACGGTGAGGAAGCTGAGAGAGAATAGACAGATAATCAGTTTAATCAACATGGCAGTATTCGAAAGGAATGCATACCTCAACGACCGTCACATTGATTCTGGATGGATTCCACCGTTTTCTCTTCCATCCTTCTACACACATGGCTCCTAGACTGATGAGACTGACGGTTCCATCCCCTTCGCCCATTTTGACCCCATTGCGGACCTGGAAACCGACAGGATACATGGTTTGAGCTTTACATCTCATAAATTCCGTAACCTACCTTGGGAACCGCATTCTCATCAGTATACTCTGCGTCAATCCAGCTCTTTCTCATTAGCGGGATATCCAACGGCGTACGAGGAGTTATCCCAGCGCAGGGCCCAGTCTGGTTCGAACTTGGATCCGGATCATTGCAGTGAGGTGTTAAACCATCAGCGGCAGATTCGTCATATTCATATTCGCCGCGGGTGTACCAGTATGAGCGCTGGTAGTATTTATAGTCACGGTAAGCACTGACGACCACACGTCAGAGTTTATTATTTACCTCTGTCTCCTTCCCGTGCCCATAGACACAGAACATTTTCATTGAGGGAGCGTTCGGCAATCTGTCGGACAGAACTGGATGAGGAGCCCAAATTGCATAGAGCATCGATACTAACCTGACTTCCAAGGGATTGGTCCATTTTGTATGATCAAAGTCATTTCGCTTTAGCACTTCCTCGTCTCTTTCGATCCCGAAGGAATAGTTTGTAGCAAGCATTTTCTTCGGACCTTTGATTAGTGAAAAATTGCACCACATTCATCGGGAATCAAAAACCTGGAAACTCGACGGCGTATGCTCTAAGATCCATTGCCCCGCCATCTCTGAGGTCATGTTATTCACTCCTTTATCGTCCTCCCTTAAGTGATCTGTCCAAGACTTTTTGTCTCCCTCCTGCACTGGTACGGATGCAGGCAACTGTCTGAACGAAATCAGTTCCCCGTGAGTATGTCGGCTCCATTGGTTCTTGGCGCTCGGGTCGATATCCAGTTTTTCGAATTCCACTTCATCCAGAGGGTCATCCGGAGCAAAACTAGAATTGCCCCAGATAGCATTGCCGCCCTGAGCGGCCCGGTTAGGATTCAGTTGCTACAGCCTAAGATCCTGTTATATGTACCTTGATCCACATACTTGCACTCCCTGCCCAGCTCAGGAACAGTTTGCGCCGTTCAGCACGGGAAAAGAAACGCTCCAGAACTTAGGGAGGCATATGTCATTCGTTCATTTCCACTTCCCGGTTGGATAATGGGCGGTGACTTACCATAGGATCCGGCAGGATTCATCTGCACGGTATCTTTCATTTCACCAGAAAGAAAGGCCGCCATCGCCTTGGCCTATAAGAAATACATTCATTATGTTCTTTGCTCGGACCTTCACATGCAAAGTCGCACTTACAACACCCTACAAAGTACAGGAAGAATTCAGCGACGTTATCCCCACGGAGCACAACATCGAACAAAGAGAGAAATGGAGACTTCTTAAGCAGCCGATTTACGTACCAGATGCGTCCCAGCTATAGATATATATGCTTCAATATGGTTCTGCCGTCAGAGAAAATGGTTAGAAAGCAGAAATAGCCAATGTTATTCGGTAACTGGCACCGCAAGATCTCACCTCAACCCAGTCTGGTCCACCGCCTCCATGCTCTGGAGACTCTACCCATTTGAGACTAGATGGGAAGCAACTTAGCGCAGAACCTTGACGAGGGACCTTCGATGCGGGGAACTCACAAATACTAAACCAGGCGGGAGTATCAATGAATTATTGTTATTGGAGTGGATCGATCGAATAGGTTGTGTACCAGAAATATCTATATGGATGGTGAGTTGAAAGAAGCTAGAATCCGCCTGGAACTTACCGTTGCACCCATGGAATGAGCAGCCACCACCTAGTGTCTGTTCAGTATTATACCGTAGCGCCGATCCACAAAAGATCTTACTGTTTTCTTCCCTTGTCGTCTCCTGAGATACTGCCGGTCAAGCGCTAAACATAAACTAAATCGAGGAACATACTTGAAACTCTCAATGGTACTCTTCAACTTGGAAAAATACCCATCCCTCTCCTCCAGATTCCAATAAGATAATCGCCAGTCGTAAGGCGCGAGGTGAAGATTGTTCGTATCGTAATTGACCACGGCTAGATTCTCAACAATTTTGGACCTTTGAATATCACACGCGTGTCAGGCTAGACTGCGCACTGGTCAAGAAAGCGTGCACGCACCAAATCCAATAACCCTGAATAAATGAACTTGCAGCATCTATGCCTTCTGCTGCACGAATCTTTGCGTCAGGAGGGTCAAGACCAGTTACTGGATCAAGCATCATGGCCGCGATCCACTTGTCTCGATTAAAGGTCACTTGCGAGAACATGTTAAGACCTCCCCAAAGCTTTTCACGGAAAAACGGTCGGTATTCAGGAGTGGTAGACCATGATTCGAGTCCCTAAGAGGGTGTCACTTCATCGAAGAATGATGTTTCATGGTCAGGACTCACTGTCGATATAACACCGGGAATCAGCACAACCGGATATTCTGCATCCAGACCTCTCGCCTTCATGGCCTCTCCTACTTGAAATTCTCTGCCGTCTCGATTAAATTTCCAGACTTCGGGAATATTGCTTCGCAGTCTGTTCCACTCAGACTCCACTCGTGAAAAATCGAAATCCGGCCATTGAGGGATGATATCGTATTGGTCCATGAACAGCATTATTTGAGCATGCATGTCTTGAATATCGGATGGCTGAACAAAGGCAAACGCAAGGAGAATTCCAACTTGGAAAAGAAACATAAGACTAGATTGCGGACTAGGACTGAAGTAACGCACAGAAAACACCCAGTGGAAAGAGGAATCGACGTGTAGCAAATACAGAACGACTCTGAAGCTGGTTAGTTATCTACGATAGTGCTATCCCGGACTACCCTACCCGTTTTCGTTTCAACTCATGGACCTCTTTTAATAACGATTGTTTCGTGTTCCACAGGTCGAATTTGACTGGATCGCTGGTCTCTGGAGCTGGAGAGTTTGTGCCTGAGGTATCTGAGTCTGATTCAACAGGACTTTCTTGAATTTTGAGCGTAGACTTTAACCGGCGTCTGAGGGACATGGTGGCGGTCGAGAAACGAGAATGGAAACCATGAGCGCGACGTGAAGCGGATGATCAGTCGATGACAGATTTTTCGCGTGACCATGAGCAATCGTCCACGCTCTTAATTTCGAACCATGGACACGGTTCGCGTCGAGCTGCGGCGCCTCGCTCACAACTCGAGGGCTCACAGCTTCCAGGACTTCAAGAATATCTATTGTACGTCCAAAGTCAATTTCAAAAACATTTCTGTTTAGATCTCTGTGTCCAGCTTTCATTTCCGAGCATCTCTCCGCAGAAGATTCGAAGCTAGCTGTGAAAGCTCCTCCTCCAGAGCTCCTAGCACAGCTAGGACGAAATCTGATCCATCCAGACATACTTGTCGAGTGTATACCTGATCTACTCGAGGCTCTAGCTAACATCGAGCGATGGAGAAGGAAAGTTTGGGAACGAGCCGACCTTGTGCTCGTTTCAGACAAGTACTGGCATGATTATTCCACCGGACTGACGGAGACAGATAAGAGAGTCTTGCAAGCCATCGTCGACTCCCACGAGGTCATACGAATTAATTTCGTCGAGATTTCGAGGCAATACTGTCATTGGGTATTTCTCTCATTGTTTCTATCTCAATCTCAATTCACGCTCTGCTCCAGCACCTGCATCACATTTGGGCTCATGGCTCTGTGAATGAGTTTCTTCAAACCTTCAATCGTTATTTCCCTATGCTCGCGAACACGGCACAGGCGTACCCTTTCCTACAACATCTTGATGCACCCGAAACCTCTAAATTCGCTGATTCGGGAAAAGTCTGGGTCAAATTCATTTCAGACTGGTTAACGAAGCTGACAGAGGGTGGCCCTGAGTAAGAGATCCTTCTCCCGTTGTTTCCAAGCTAAACTCGTCCCTTCGTAGCCCTAAAGTGGAAGTGCGAACAGAAGAGGAACTCCAGAGAGAAACGACAGCCTATCTCACTCTTGTACAAAAACAGATCGATACACTGGAGAAGATACTCGACAAGGAAAAGTACGAATATCGAATAAGAAACGAATCAAGGACATAGCGATCCAGAGCCGCCACGATTTATGCTCCAGTTTACGTTGATCAATTGTACAATACATATCGAGAAAAGAGCTGTAGAATTACTCAAAGCCGACAGTTATTTTGAGGCGGATGATCAGGCGAGAAAAAATATTATAAATATGATTCAACCGTCTGCGCTATACCCATGCTCTCATTCCTTCTTGCCTATCTTCCTTCCAGCCCACTCGCCGAACTCTTCAAATGATTTCACTACGTGCTTATCAGCATCCCTAGCCCAAACAAACGCCTTCTCCAAATGCTCATTCCAACTAGCTTGCATCACTGATATAAATGGCTTGTGCTCTATTCTGGAAGCTGCCGGCGGCGGGTATGTTGATATCCAGGCTGGCGTCGGGGAATTGAGAAGGAGGTAGGATTGAGTGTGTAGGCTGCAACGCAGGTTGAATGACTTCTCGAGAATGACAGCAGCACAACGCTCACTCGGCCGAAAGTTGCTTCGTTCTACAAAGTTCAAAGGCTTTATTAAAATACATCGACCCATTCAAGAATACTAAAGCTTGCCTGGACTGCATCAAATTCGAGAATCCATAGTATATCTAGAGCAAAAGACGCGCAGAGTTAGCCAAGTTACGCGCGCGAAAACTGCACAACTCACTCCTCCGGCGACCAGCGCGCCTGAAACTGGGCCTAAAAGAAATGACATCTGCGTCGGTGAAGGAAGGAAACAGCGAGGAAGGCGGCCCCCGCCGGCAAATGGATTATTCCCAGCACGTGATGAATCGCGACGCGTACGGTGTTTACATCTTGGTTCACCTGTAACTCTAATGGATTGGCCACATATCGTTTATATGTAAATTTATCTCGCGTTATCTTAAGACTGCGCTCGAACCAATCCAAGTCGACCCTTCTCCAGCCTCACCACATAACCCACCAACTCCTCCGCCTCGAGATTATTAATCGCGTATTCCGGATGAACAAGCCTTCGGGCATTGATCTTGTTCAGAACCATCTTCGACTGCTCCTCCGAAGCTTCATACCCTTCTCCAGCTTCAAGTTCCTCTGAGCCTTCCTCTTCATTTCCGGTCCTCGTGCTCTTCACCGTTCCCGTCCCTATACTCAACACCTCATCCAACGTTTTCGGATCCACCACTGGTTGCGTAACATCCATCAATGTTCTTCCTCTGTCTTCACCTAACTGTCCCCTGACAGTTTCGTGTTCCTCCGGGCTCGTCGGATTAAAGAGGTTGGTACAAAAGTCGAGCGAACGCTGAAGTTCAGATTCGGACAGGCGAGAACCCATATCGGATGCACCTTGAATGACTAGTAAAAATAGGGGAAAAAAAGTCACATTCAATGGTATCGAGCCAATAAAAGCTGAATAGCAGGACGCAAACACGAACCGGGTCTCAAAAACGTAAAAGCCCTATCAAAATTATCCTCATCAACATCGGATAACACATCGACGTTCTGGGAACGCATCTGCTTGTAGGCGCTGAGAACGACAACTTGGAATCTATTGAGGGACACCTTGAGTTAGGATTTAGAAGCCAAAAGGTAAATAGATGCCCCACCGGGTATAGCTAATTGCAACTCTCTTCGTATGCCACGCCACCGCTTCGGCCTCTGTACAATTCTTCCTCAAGGACGCACAGATGGTAGCGGCGGCGGAAAGAGCGCCGGTGAAGGCAAGGTGGATCCCCGATGAAAAGAAGGGGTCGATGAACGCTGTAGACACGCTTTTAACTCAACTTCTGATGTTTAAATGACCACCAAACAAAGAAAGCACTTGCCTCCCGCATCTCCAATAATTCTGTACCCTCCCCCTGCATAAACCGGAGCAGAATAGCTAAAATCACTCGCACTGCGGACGCTGTCAGGTTCCAACGTCGCGGACAACGGCATATCGATCACTTCCTCCTCCTCCGAAGTTGGCTCTCCGTCTTCTGAAACGCCGCCCAAATCCTTCCCAGAAAGTAAGCGAATTAATCCAGGAGCTAAACGCAGATTGGCCAGATATCTCTGGACGAGTGAGGATGACTCGGTCTTGGCTTGAGCGCCAGAAGAGGAAGAATGGGATTTGCACTGGGCATTGTACTGCTCCTGGTTCATTACGATACCTACGGACGTTTTTCCGTTGTGTAGAGGAATGAACCACGCCCAACCCGATTCGTCAATCAGAGCTTCGAACCACGGAGCACCCTCCCTCGACGTGCCCTTTCCATACGTCCCTACACCTCCATCGTTCAACCAGTAACCCCAGACGGCGATATTCTTGAGCGACGCGTTAAAGTGTCGATTCTTCAGGTACTTGGTCGAAAGCAGGCCGGCGCGACCTGAGGCATCGATTAGGTACGAGAAGCTCGTAGATCCTTTAATCTTCGTCGCGGTATGGTCAGTACGCGTCCAGGAGGCCGAAATTGGCTTGTCGAGATCCACTGGATCAAACTCAATACTTGTCACCTTGGTCTGCTCGTAGACTTTAGCTCCACATTGTTCGGCGTGATTGAGGAGCAATTGGTCAAATTCGGAACGAATCTGTTAAGATATGGGGTCTAAGGTTGGAGTGGGGAAAACATCGGACTTGACGTACGACATTCCAAGCGCTATTGTTGGCACCCAGAGCGACAAAATCCGTATCTGTGTATATGCGTGAGGCATTGTCGTATGAAGAGAATACGCAACATACAGCCTTCACGCTTAAATTGATTGAATTTTATTGCAGAGCCTGGCTGAAAAAAAAAAAACGCTCCAGATGCGTATGAAGATTACTCATACGACTCACCTTTTTCATGAATCCATAATTCATCATCTTTTCTTCGGCACCGATGAACTTAAGATAAGGTCGGACGGATGGAATTAGGCTTTCGCCTTTTCGTGTCTAGACGTGTCAAAAGGTTGAACGAGGAGGCTCAAAGATAAAGCTTGCCTATATGATATCTGGCGTAATTTTCAATCGCATTAAATAGAGATTGAGAATCTGGCCATTGCTCACCTAGGGAACTTGGCTGATTCTAGTACAGTGACATCTATTCCTTCGCGGCTAAGAACAGACGCAGCGTAACTCCCCGCGGGTCCTCCGCCTACGATCAAAACCTCAACGTGCTGTAAAAATTCAAAGCCTAAGTAAGAAAAAAATAGGCAGAATTGAGAAAATCGAGTACTTTGGGGGGAACGGCCTGGTTCTGGCTCGACATTTAGTGAGAGGATAGGGTACAAAGGAATATTAAGTATAAAAGCGAACGAGATGAACACGGAGACGTTTCACATTGCAAATCATCTTCAGAATTCGAATCAACCGCAGTTTACAAATTTCCGTATTCTGTAGAGACTAGAAGCTGATAGGCTAACAAAATCTCCAACACACATCTTTTACAGTTCGCATTTAAAGGAGACTGGAAATTTTTCTGGGGAAAAGATGCGAGACTCTCTGTTTCATCGTAGGCACTGCTGGCCGTGGATGGCTCCAGCGCTTCAAGTTTACTTCACTGAGCGCTAGACGTTTCGCACAACCCATACATTGCTAACAAATATTCGAAGCTAATCAAAGCAGTTCTTTCTGCGAACTATCAAACTTCTACTTGTCAATTTATAGCTTATTTTTCATTGATGGCTGCCGAGTCGTGCTGACACAATGGGCAGAGTATTTTCCAGCTTTTTTGGTGTAATATCCGCCAATCGATCCGCGACGGATAACTTCTAACGCAGGAGCCCCGGCCACTCCCAATAGCATCACGCCTGGCTGTATCTCCTTTCTCACATCGCGCCCAGTTCCTCTTGAGGCTTTCGGCCTAGGCTATCTAGCTTTAACCGACTCTAGAGTCACTCTTGAGTCTTGACAGATCTTTCATGAAGCCTATAGAGTAAAGAGGCATTTGATGTTCATTTCGCTCGGGACATTTCGCTTCCTTTAGGCGCTTTGTACAGTTGCAGGTCTAGGGAATGGAACTAAGATAGCATAGCCCGAGATATTGTGTCAGACCATCGTACTCTCCTTTCTCTTAGTTCTTTGCAGTTCGTTTGTTCACATCGATAGTGTGCCACCACTTTCGCAGCTTCTCCATACACGTAACGCTCACCCGGTTCCTTATGCAGAGTCAATCTGGCCGGCGCCAACATACTATATGCCGAATGTCATTTCATTCCATTAGCGGTGCCATGAAACGACGCATAAATCCAAATACGGAGCTACGCCTCCATTCGATGTTTTGCTTGTTCACCGATGCTAGCACTAGTATCTATCTTTAATCCACTACCTGTTCTTGGTAATATCGTCCCGATGAACAAGTTGATGTCGGCTCATATCCTAACCATTATCAACAGATCTCTCGTATGTATTCGGGGCATATCATCCTTGCTCATGATCCAAAACTACTGTCAAAACCCAAGCGGTGCTCCACCTCTGGGATTACATCACATCTCTGCGGATACCTATACATCCAAACCGCCTTTGTCTTTTGCCCGAAGCTAATTCCTCTTTTGAGTTCCCATTTTGGTGCAGTATTACGCATAAGGCTGAACACAGAATGCTTCTATGTACATAACTACTTGCATTCCTCAGACTGACCTAATCCCAAATTATCTTGAGCGACTGAGATGGAATTATCCTCGGGCTCGAGATAAACTCCGCAGCCTCCATCTTAAGGTTTCTCTGATTTGCTTATAAAAGTACGACCAGTCCGACCTGTATGCAACTCACTAAGGGATTTTCACCCCGATTCGATTAAATCCTCCTTCTACTCGCTCCCGTTGTCGGACTTTTCATTTCAGCCATGACCATCGAAACTTTCCCCTTGAACACGCCACCCTCAGTGAGTTTACTATCCGCGTTCCTTGGCGTTCATTGCTCAAACACACTTCCTCTTGTATAGAACGTGGATGTCCTCATCGTTGGAGGTCAGTTCAACCTTCCTTTATCCCTTAATAGTCGAAAGCAGAGCTGAAATTTTCCGTTCGTCTCTTGGCAGGAGGGCCTGCTGGCTCTTATGCCGCTTCAGTTCTCGCCCTCGAGGGAATCTCCGTCGTCGTACTTGAAGCTTCCAAATTTCCTCGGTACGATTCTCTCTCTCTTCTCTCTTTCCCGTATACTCATTTCGATATAGATATCACATAGGTGAATCTCTTCTTCCCTCCGTGCGCAATTACCTGCGTTTTGTCGGAGCGGAGAAAAAGGTCATAGAGCATGGCTTTACTCGCAAGGTATAAAAAAATTTTCTTCGTCTCACCCTTTTGGCCAACCTCGGCTGACGTGTCGCACTACTAGCCTGGCGGCGCTATCAGATTCAACCACGGAAAGCCCGAAGCGTGTAAGTCACCGATAGCCTTACTGTATTTCAATCCACCTGAAATTTTCAAAGATACCGACTTTGTCGCTATTGGTCAAGAGAACAGCTCCTGGAATGTGGTAAGCCAGAGTTGATTCTATTTCACTACCCCAAATGGGCTCACGAGGGTGAATCAACGTTTCTCCGTCTGCGTAGGTTCGCTCGGAGTTTGACGAACTTTTATTGAACCACGCTCGGTCCTGTGGCGCTGCTGTCTTTGAGCAAACCAAAGCTACGGCGGTAAACTTTGACGGTGGAGATTCTTCCAAGAGACCCATCTCTGTATCTTGGGCATGCACCCCACCTAGTAGAAGTCAAGTCGTCTCAAAAGATCGGTCCGATAATGTTATACGAGGGACTACAAGATTTAAGTATCTCGTCGACACCTCCGGTCGGGCAGGAATAATGTCAACCAAATATCTCAATAATCGATACTTCAATCAAGCGTTAAAGAATATAGCTACTTGGGGATATTGGAGGAACGCTGGCACCTACGGTGTGGGAACGACGCGCGAAGGAGCTCCGTACTTTGAAGCACTGCTCGGTGAGCTTTTGCAGTATAGAATCATTTAACTTTCTAGTTTGCTCACGTATGGGGTAGACGAATCCGGTTGGGCTTGGTTCATTCCCATCAATAACGGTACGACATCGGTCGGATTTGTCCGGAACCAGAAAATGCACAATGAAGGCAAGGAATTCAATCGGACAGATAACAACACACTTCCTTTCGGGCTTTCCGCTGTTCCTAACCCATCTGAGTCCACAACGGTGGCGCGATACATCTCCATGTTTAAACTGGCACCCGGCATAGTCAAGTTGATCACTGAGCAAGGGTCCCTCGTAGAGGGTAGTATACGGAGCGCTAGCGATTACAGTTATTCAGCTCCTACCTATGCAGGGCCAGGATTCAGGATTGCCGGTGATGCAGGAGGTTTGTTTTTTCTTCTGTGATTGCAGAAGAAATCGATCTGAGTTTCTTTGGTTCCAGCCTTCATCGATCCGTTCTTCTCGAGTGGCGTCCATTTGGCGCTTACCTCTGCCCTTTCTGCTGCTGCCAGCGTGAGTGCATCGATTCGAGGCGACTGCACCGAGGAGGAAGCGGCCCGCTGGCATACAACCCGGTTCTCAACAAGCTATACAAGGTAGAGTCTACCCTATTTGGTTCATTTGGGGAAAGTTCTCAGTGTTTCTTCCAGATTTCAACTTGTAGTCCTTAGTGCATACAAGCAGCTTCGAGCTCAGAATATGAACATCTTGACCGATATTGACGAAGAAAATTATGACCGAGCATTTGCATTCCTACGTCCCGGTAAGCTAGAACTTGTGACTCAAATGATACATTCTCTCACAGCGTTCAATCAATCTCTTCCAGTCATTCAAGGTAATGCTGAAATGGGTGTGCGTTTATACGAACGCGAGCTCCAAGAATCTCTCGATTTTTGCGTAAAGCTGTTCAGCGCAACGTCGCCTGAATCTCATGCCCAACTTAGCTCTAATCCCAGGATCGGACAAGAACTATTGGACCTCACTGCACCGGTTATGGCTCCGCAGGTATTAGAAGAAGCTCTCTCTGTGGCGTCCGAGTCAGAAAGCCGCAATGGTGAGAAGGATCGAAGTGAGTCCTTCGAGGAACGGAGGCGTAAGGAAGAGACTAGGATGGCGCTGGAGAAGATTAACGCTCGAAGGGTATTAAATCCGGAATACAGTGTGAACGGATTTGAGGCGGAGGCATTCGATGGATTCTCGATCCGAATGGAACGGGGAAGGCTGGGGCTCAAACATGCGTCGGATCTGTGACAATATCCATGTTATCACTTTGTGTTATAATATTTATTGTATTTTATCGTTTACGAACAGTATAAGCAGCGTAATAGCGTAATATCTTCTTTTATTTGAAGATGTAAATATCTTTGTTTTGCTTCCATGGTATCGATACTGTAAACATGTATATTCCTTATTTCAATGAACACTCGTATATCTGATTCTACTTACTTCCGGATCCCAATATGCATTACCTTGCAGACCTTCATTCGATCGCTGTAATTTCGAGTTCCAGCCTGAGAGTCCATGATCCTTCGCGGTTCAAGCTTCAACTTTCGGAGGATCTTTTCGCTGGTTTTGATATCATGAACTTAGCACAGCAAGATTGTTGAGTACTAACCTATACCCTCAAACCGGGTGGCAAGCGGACGAATTGCGGATCTCAATTGGAGCGTTTGGACGCTAGCCGAGCGCTTAATCTCTAGATTAGTAATTCCATCGCTATCGTTATCGCAGTCATCAGCTCCCCAGAGTTATTCCACTCTTTGTTGTTACCAAACTCAATCGGCTCCGAAAACTTTCTAAAATCGTCAATCCACTTAGCTAGATCACTTTTTGACCAGGAATCTCGTCATGACCGCTGAAATCCCTTCCTTCACGCTCAATGATGGCACTAAAATGCCTTCTATCGGGCTGGGGTTCGTGTTTTCTCCCAATTTCGTTGTTAACCCGGACTCACTATTGTAAAGTTGCTGGATGGGAACTCCTGGAGGAGGCGAACGCGTGTATAACATGTGCTTGAGTGCTATCAAGGTCTGCATTTCTACTAAAGCTTACTACAAGAGAGGTCAGGCTAACCGCTGTGTTTCATCAGGCTGGATATCGTCACTTTGACACAGTAAGAGGACATGTCTGCAGCTATTAGTGTCTCAATTAATTCGGAAGCGTACTTCCAGGCCGCTGGATACGGTACGTAGCGAGTCGACCCGCCTACGCACGTTATTGATTGATTGATTATCCAGGAAACGAGGTGCAAGTGGGGAACGCTATTCGGGACTCTGGTATCCCTAGGAATGAAATCTATCTCACTACTAAACTGGGGCAAGTTTGGGGGGAGCTCAAATTCAAAATAATGCAGTGCTCATCGCTTGACCCAGAAATCTCGACCACGGCAGGGTTAAGGAAGCCTTCGAAGAGAGTCTCAAGAATTTAAATACAGAATACATTGATATGTATCTCATGCACTGGCCTCAAGCCAGGAAGCCAAGTAAGAAGATTGTTTCCTCCCTGTCAAATGTCAAGCTGAGACATTGCGTACTTCTTAGATGGCGAACAAGCTGGGGGATACGCTGTATTTCGCCCCAATGAAAGTCCCACATTTGTAGAAACGTGGAAAGACATGGAGAAACTTTTGGATGGAGGCGAGCTGCATTAGGTCCTGCATTTTTTCCTTCTCCTTACTTCTTGTCTAGGCAAGGTCAAGAGTATCGGTGTCTCAAACTTTTCTATCAAAAATCTCGAAATTCTCCTTCCTCACTGTACTGTAAATCCTGCGACGAATCAGGTTGAGCTGCATCCTTGTTTGCCTCAAAACGATCTGAAAGCCTACTGTGAATCAAAAAGAATCATTTTGACTGCCTACTCTCCACTCGGTCCGTGAACATCTGTCCCTGACGTCAAGTTCTAATGATATCTCGAATAGGCCAGCCAGCTAGTCCCGATCAGCCTGTCAGCCTGTTCAACAACGATATCGTAAAAAAGCTCGCTAGCAAACTCAATGTTGACGTGGCACAGGTCCTTATCAGCTGGGGTGCCCAAAGGAAGACCGTCGTCATCCCCAAGACCGAGAACAAGCAACGTATGACAAGCAATATAACTGTATGACTTTCCTCGCCTCCTTCGACGAAGGTACGACTAATCCATCTTACCTAGCTTGTCAAACTGTCACCTGAAGACATGAAAATCTTGGACGATCTTCATCTTCAGCCCGGCATGCACTGCACACTTTGCTTCAATGCAAAGGTTGATAGTGGCCGACTGAATGGATGGACGCTCGAAGAGTTGGGTTTCCCTGAGCATCTATACAGAACCAAATCCTAGAAGGGTTCCCAACCATCATTGCGTGTCACCTTGCTTGCAAGGTCTATTCCACACCTGTAAATTACATTTTGATGAGATCATTTCTCACATATTCAAATGTGTTTTTGGCTCAAAAGCAAATAGACACCCAGCACGATATTTTGGCACTTAATATTAACTAGACCGTCTTTACTTCCTTCTTCATTGTCATAGACATCCGCTTAACTCTTCTTCTTTTTTCTTCATATGTGCCAAGAAAGTGAGGACCAAAGGGACCGACGAGCGAAACCGAGGCTATTGTACAGGAATCATGAATAATCTGCCGCTTGGTGCTCATCAGTGAAACCATCTCCAGTGCGCAAGCAAGGTTTTGCCCACGTGAGTGGAGCCTTTATTAAAAGAATCTAACGTTGTCAAAACACTCCGTTGGTTTGAGTTTTGGAGTGTGTATGTAAGCTTTAAACTGGATGATGCCTAACCCTACTCGATCTTTGCTATATTCTTATGTACATCAGTGGACAGAATTTTCGATGGGATAGATAGTAGTCCGGGTCGTAAACTGAATTTCCTATCTATTGAAAGAAAATTTGACAGCAGAGCAGTCCGGATCTCGAAGATCTGCTGGCGTGCTCTGAACAGCACAACAGATATAGAGCTCAAGGCTAACAGATACAGATTGAACTTGGATTGAACCTATCATATCAGAAACTGTAAGTGTTACAGATACTATATCTTTAGTTCGTGATTAGTGAATAGGGAATCTTTGCTTGTTTTGGTATCATGGACCAAGCTAAACTCATCCTTGAGACGCGATTTAATCCAGACCTTCAACTGTTCGAATCTTTGATGCTTGGGTGGCGAGCGGATGAATCGCGGATCTAAATTAGAGCGCTTAAACTCTAGATTAGTCATAGTCTTCTCATCGCCGTCGTCATCGCTTTCATGCATACCCAAGCTCCCCAGAGTTAATCGACTCATTATTGTTACCGAACTCAATCGGCTCCGAAAGCCTTTAAAAATCATCAATCTGCTTAGCTAGATCACTCTTTCACCAGGAATCTCGTTATGGCCGCTGAAATTCCTTCCTTCACGCTCAACGATGGCACCAAAATGCCATCTATCGGGCTGGGGTACGTGTTTTCTTTCGGCTTCGTTATTCCCCCGTACCTGATTATCATAAAGTTGCTGGATGGGCACTCCTGGGGGAGACGAACGCGTGTATAACATGTGCTTGAACGCTATCAAGGTCTGTAATTCTAAAGCATACTACCAGAGAGAGATCAGGCTGACCGCGTTGTTTCATTAGGCTGGATACCGTCACTTTGACACTGTAAGGCGGCATATCTCTAGCTATCAGTTTCATAATTAATTCGGAAGCGTACTTTCAGGCCGCTGGATACGGTACGTAGCGAGTCGTTCACATACGTACGTTGCTGATTGATTATCCAGGAAACGAAGCGCAAGTGGGGAAAGCTATTCGGGACTCTGGTATCCCTAGGAATGAATTTTATCTCACTACTAAACTGGGGTAAGGTTGGGGGGACTTCAACCCATGCTGCCGCGCTCATTGTATAATCCAGGAATCCTGACCACGGCAGGGTCAAGGAAGCTTTCGAAGAGAGTCTCAAGAATTTAAATACAGAATACGTTGACTTGTATCTCATGCACTGGCCTCAAGCTGGAAAGCCAGGTAAGAAACTTGTTTCCTCACCTGGCAAATGTCAAGCTTAGCCATCGCGTACTTCCTAGATAGCGAACAAGCTTGGGGAGACGCTGTATTTCGCCCCAGTGAAAGTCCCACATTTGTAGAGACGTGGAAAGATATGGAGAAACTTTTGAATGGAGGCGAGTTGCACCAGTACCTGCATTTTTTCCTTCTCACTTCTTTTTCAGGCAAGGTCAAGAGTATCGGTGTCTCAAACTTTTCTATCAAAAATCTCGAAATCCTCCTTCCTCACTGCACTGTGGCTCCCGTCACGAACCAGGTTGAAATGCATCCGTGTTTACCCCAGAACGATCTGAAAGCCTACTGCGAATCGAAAGGAATCATTTTGACTGCCTACTCTCCACTCGGTCCGTGAACATTTGTCCCTAACGTCAGATTTCGCTGATCCCTCAAGTAGGCCAGCCGGCCGGCCCCGACCAGCCTATTAGCCTGTTCAACAATGACATCGTCAAAAAGCTCGCCAGCAAGCTCAATGTTGATGTGGCGCAAGTCCTTATCAGTTGGGGTGTCCAAAGGAAGACCGTCGTCATCCCCAAGACCGAGAACCAGCAGCGTATGGCCAGCAATATAACTGTATGATCTCCATCGCGTTGAAATCTCTGAAGGCTAATGCTGCTAACTTAGCTCGTCCAACTGTTACCTGAAGACATGAAAATCTTGGACGATCTTCATCTCCAGCCCGGCATGCATTGTACGCTTTGCTTTAGCGCAAAGGCGGACAGTGGCCGAATCTTTGGCTGGACATTCGATGAGCTGGGTTTCCCTGAGCATCTATACAGAACCAAATTCTAGGAGAGTTCTCGAATGTTATACTTTTTACACTTAACGACGCTTTCACAACGACGTCAAGTATTAGTATCGGTATCGGTATGGGCTTCGATGACGCTCTAAGCCTACTTCGGTCTTTGCTGTATTCCTATGTAACTCAGTCTATGGATTTTTCAATAATATGTATAGATGATCAAATATTCATGGATTGAATTTCCCGTCCATTGAACGAAAAATGGATAGCAGAGTAGTTCAGACTCCGAAGATCTGCTGGCGTGCCTCCCACAGCACAACAGACGTGAAACTGAATGCTAACTGCAACGTGGATACAGATTGAAGCTATCAAATTAGAAAGTGTAAGTGTTACAGATACGCAAACAGCAATATACCCAGTTCATGATTAGTGAATTGAGAACCAGACGCAAAGATATAGATAAGATAATGATATAGGGTAAGGTGAGACAGTCGTCAATCATCAAAGCATAATAGTTCGTTTAAAATCATCGGCACCCTCTGACATTCAATGTCATTGACGAGGATGCAGGGTCATTATATGTCATGACCAAGGACCTCCGTGCGTCGGTCGATCCTTGGAATAATCGTTAGTGTTGGCACGACTCTGAGGAGCACGAGCCGGTTCACGGGAAGCATGATGTTGATATTGTGAATGTGAAGGGTATTTGTACATTTCCTGATTGCTCTGCGCTTGCTGTTGGGACGTTAACATCGGCACAGACTGACGGTGCGAATTCTGGTTTACATCGTGATCTAGCATTCCGGGATAACGGGAATACTCGCTCCCTTGGAGGGTACCTAAGTCTTCTTCCAAATGGAGCCCGGGAGAAGAGAACTTGGTATTATCCAGCTGGCCGGAGAGCGAAGGCTGTGCAAGAGTACTGCTGGAACTATCCAAAGAATATCGGGTGCTTACTGGACGATCAGCCGAATAAACGTTTTGCGGAGGAGCAGCTAGCAATTCCGGGACGGTGAGGATGACGGGGGTAAAGTGACGTTTTGGCTGCCGAGGTGGTGAGGATCGAGTGTGAGGTTGAGCTTGGACTGGTCTCTGCGTAGGAGAGATGCTACTCTCGTGAGGCGAATAGACCTGTGCGGAAGAACGACGCAGTCTAGAAGGACGATTAAGGGACCTAGGTGAAGGAACAGGATGAGGCGAAGACGGTTCCTGAGGCATCCGAGGAACTTCAGGAGCATGCATGACCGGCACACTAGCAGGGGGCACTCCTCTATAATACCTATCATCAATCAAACGATACGCGGCAGTCTCCCCGGAAAACTGCTGGCCTCTGTGATTCTCAGACGTCGGATTTATAACTGTAGCTGACATTGCCTGTGGCACGTCAAATGAATGTGACGCTGGGACATTAGTTGGGGTCCGTTCACCCGCAACTCCAATATCATACCCGCCTTCCCGAGAGGGAACTGTCGTCCGTGGATGTTGATGTACGTATCCAGTCGAGTGAGTGTTGTCAGTCCCATGTGCGCTCGACTTGGCATCCGATGATTTGGACGGAAAAACACGTCCTAAAAGACTATCGGCAGATACATCACCATGGGGCATCATCATGGGAGCCAAGAGAGATTGAGGTGGGGGACTTGAAGTTAGTTCAGGACGATGACTTGTTGGTGACATGGGTGGGGATGTAATGTGATGTGACCTATGATTCTGCGAAGGCTTTCGCTGCTGAGGTGGTCGCTGAAGATAGGAACTCTGATGGTCATTAAACGACGACAGCGGGGCGAGTATGTCTTCATCGCCGTGCTGAGCGACAGGAGAGTACACTCCTTGATCAGCTTTGTGATGTGGGGAGCGTTTGGACCGAAAGAGACTCGGAGGCGGGGGATCGTCCATGGTGTCAGGGTATACAGAGGGTACATCTCGTTCACCATCTACATCTCTCGAGCGGTTTCTAGGGCGCGATTTTGAAGGCTCCCTTGACTTGGATTTGGACTTCCTGCGACTAGCATGCCTCGAAGAAGTAGGTGTTAGCTTTCTGTTCTCGTCCTCGGGACCAGACTGAGAAACACGATTATAGATAGATCGCCACCATGACCTTTGTGGTTGATGAGTATAGCCAGGGTTTCCCTCATCCAGGACAGGTTTGATGTGACCTCGACCAGGTATTTCTGCAAAATGCAATGAGGGACAGCGGGAGAAGCGTATAGACGGACATACGTGACCCATAACCACGCCTTTCCAGCTCTCGTTCGATCTGGGTTTCCAGGTCATCGCTCTTCTCCCTAAAAACTCCATATCCATAATTGTTCCCGTACCCCAGCCATTGACTACTTGGAGGGGATTCGTAATATTCTCTCTCTGTTCGGATCATGGGAAACGCCAACGGATCCTTCTTTTCGCTCGGCACTTCCTTCTGCGCAGTTTCTGAACGTCTCGGGGCGCCAAAGGCGCTCTCATAGTCTGCTACTCGACGGGCACTAATGTCGGATTTGGGATGACGCCCACGCATCTTCTCCCAGAGATAAATCGTGCCTGTCCAAAGCTCACGGAAGGTCTCACGAAAGTCCATAGCATGTCCAAGAGCCCGCCATCGAGACATACGATAACCTGGTAACTTCGGGTCAGAAGTGTCACTCGGTAAGTATGGCTTGTAGGTGAACGCTCTGATGTGAAGAAAACCAAAAAGCCTAGAAACAAGTCAAGATAGTTGCGCAACTGTCCTGAACACGACGTACATCATTTCAAAAGTCTCAGCAATAGCTCCTATGCCTATGTTAATGTCGTCCGCGGTCATGTATGTTGTCTAACGGTTACATTCATTAGAGGCAGGTGAACAGATAAGAAGCATCTCACATCTTTGATGACACCAAACATACTGAGAACCGAGAGGAAAGTTGCCTGCCAGAATGTGAGGAACACTGAAAAGTGATCATGAGTAACAAGCTATAAGCCTTGGAGCATGTATTCACCAATAGCCTTCACAGAGAATAATTTTAGCAGAGGCTTCTGAGGAGCAAGGATCTTCGACACCGGTAGGTAGAGCTGAAGCAAGCAATACATTGCGACTGTGACCGATATTGAAACAATAACAGTGATCTTTGCAACCATATCAATTTCCGTGGACCGTTCATGAGAGCATGGGCACATACATACGAATGGCCCCATCCAAGACTCCAAGAATCTTCGCAATACAAACCTACGTAGTTGAGAAGGACCGCGGCCAAAGTGGTCCTAGAGAAGGCAACTTTAGGGTGATGATCATGTCGGAAGAATGGGGACTAACGTTGGTCGGATGACACAATACTGGAGCACACCCCACTTCATCAATTGAAGGAACATGAGACCGTCCTAAAAAAAGTCGTAAGATTCACGCATAGCATAGAATTGCGAAACAAACGTACTACTGGCTTCCATTTGACAAAACCGAGCGGAAACATCCATTTACTTGGTGTTTCGCCTTTCCGTAGTGCCTCTCGATCGTACTCTCTCGAAAGACCATTTTTCATGAAGATGGCTTTTTGTTCATCGATATCATGAGAAAGATAGTTGAGAAGGAGATAGAAAAACGAAGTCAAAACAGTGGATTCGTATCCGTCTCGAATGAGAAGCAGCGGAGTAGAATGATTCTGGGCAGGTAACGTCAGATAAGAATATTGAGGAAGATAGCAAGGAGACTTACCCAAAAGAGATATGAGGCAAAACTAATGATAGCGTAGATGGGGACCATGAACAGGATACGTACGATGTCTTGACGAAAAGTGAGAGAAGCGGGGAAGACCAAAACTATGGAAACATACAACGTTGTTCACGTTTCTAGATAAATGCAGGGGTTAGCGAGACCAAAAACTTTGCAAAAAGATCCTCACGTTGGTATAGTACACCAAGTGTTTATTTATCAGCCAGGCCGATGTGATGATGGCTATGACGGTAAAGAACCCGGTGACGATCCATCCGACCTAGGCAGCAGATATTGAGTCTTTCGAGTCACATTGCAAATGAGGAATACTTACATGATGGGCTACCGAGGCGAGGAAAAATCAATATCTAATCGAGTGACCAGTTATGACACCATACCTTGGAAAACCAGATTTCCATTCTGCAGCAAGGACGGCGAATCTGGCTTGAGCTCCCTCCAGCATCTTCCATCGGTGATATTCGCCATAGTTCTCCGATAGATTGGGCAAGAAATGAATGAGATTCGGTAGAGACCGAGGAGTCGTTAATGTTACAGATCGTGATGAATAGATTTGGGGCGTGAATCGTGAGGTGTCGCAATCTAGGGACCTTCCGCAAGGATTTGAAGGGAGCTCCGAAGCTTTGGCTGCACCGACTTGGAGGGCGGCCGTTAGCGCCTGCTGGGGCGAGGCGGACGTCAATGGGAGGGAACAAGAGGGCGCGGGAAATTTGATGTATGGCAGACGAGCGCCTGATGACTAATCCGTATCCCTATTTAAGTTTGCAAGTTCCCGCTCTGCTGAGCCTGCGAACTCGCTGGGTTTACGGTTATCCTCTGGGTAACAATATTCTTTCTTTTGATTTGACAACGGCATGACACAGACCTATTATGTTAAGCCTGCCAATAGACCAAGTGGTAGTACAAGGTCTTCTACTTCGAGTTCTGTTACACTTGAAGATATCCGAGCTGGCTCAGCTTCACATAGCAGGGTGACTCGAGACGATAGCCATTTGCAACTGGCAAAGTTTGTGGACGATTCAATATTAAAACTGAGTCAACTATACTCTTCTACTAGTATTGGTAGTAAGCTAAAGGAATCAGACACGGAGTCGATCCGAGGCCTTTGAAAAAAGCCAAGCATCCTGTCCTTCCTCTCGGTGGGCGTATGACTCGGAATCCCAACCCTAGTGGCACTGGTATCGGCCATAACCGTATTGCGCAAGCTGGCGCCACGAGTCATGGATGCTCTACACATGAGAGCCAAACCCTCTCGGAATCTAATTCCGAGAAAAGCTGGAGGGTACATCCACAGCTAAAAGCGGTCATCCACGACAATGGAAATTGCCAAATTTGTGTGGCGTACGTCAGGCATATGATGGCCGAAGCCAATGAACCTGCTTTAGTAAAAACGCTAGCAGAGTTACTAGGAGCCCAAGCCAAACGCTGCAAGCCCAAATGCCCCCATAAAATGACAATCACCACTCAAAAGAAGGAAATTGCCGAACTAGAGAACAGAGTTGCCGTTGAAAAAGAGCTGTTCGACATGTGTATTGCATGCAGGGAACGAGAAAACAAAGAGTTGAAGGAGTGTCTTTACAAAGCCCATCGAGAAACAAGCTGGTATCAAAATCGTGTCGAAGAGCTTGCAGTGGAGCGGGAGCTTTTGGTTTTTGATGGCTAGAGAATGACTGCTTATTTGTTACATACTCCAGCTTGCAATACATCTTTTTTCTTCTTCTAAACTTTTCATTGCTGCAAATAGGTAAGTCTAAGGAGCGGGGGATGGTGAGGCTCAGTCGCAAGGGGGTTGCCTCGTAAAGAAAATCCATAAGGAATTTTGTAGCAACTGGCACATTCTAGGGAATCTGTGTGTGCATAGATGTGTAAGAGGAGGCTGTCAGCCATTGAATTGCACGAGGGTCGGCGCTATGCAATGCACTCCACCCCAGTGTCGTGTAGGAAGACACCAGCTCGCAATCAAGCTCCTATTCAGGTGTGACCGCACTGTGGCAAAAGCTCTTGAGAGGTTTGGGCAACGCAATACTCCTGTACACCGGTCCCACTGGTAATACAGTCATCAGTGCTTTCTGTTTCTAACTTGGTTCAAGTTCGACTCTACATAACTAGTGGAATTAATAGAAACAATCTAAATGGCTGCTAAGTAGTGCACGAGCTCTGCATAGTAGAGTCCTGGAACCAGGAAGCTTCAAGTGAAAATTTACAGGAATGGAGAGCCCTACCAATTCTTCAACATGGCTTCCTCGTATGGGGCAATACTGAGACTTCCCTCCAGCTTCGACTCGGATATACATTGCTGAGCCAGTTCACACCAAGAGCGTCATCTCCGACCCCGAAGCTTTCTGTGGAGCAGGTCCGTTGGCCGTTTGCAATACTTCTGGATGCGATGCTTCGGAACTGGGGCGCGTTTCTACAGTGTCTTGATCCTGCTGAAACTAAAAGGTATTGAATATCAACTTGTATGCAATTCGTCTGCAAGAAGGATGGGTCTCACATGGATCCCCGAGAGCTCATTTGAGTTCAAGTTGTATGTCCAATCTCCAGCGCCCATTTGTCTTTGGAGTGATCGCCGTGAATTGAGCGAGGCGAGAAGGCTGTTTGTATACACTGCAATGGAGTCGCGGTTAAACGCACTACGCGCTTTTGCAATGACACTGAACGTACACTTCCCAATTGGAAAGTCGAGAGCAAGCCACCAAAGGCTTTGAGGGAGAGTTGCAAATAGAGTGACTTCAATTATCGTCGCTAGACTGTGATAATCAACATTAATCTCGTTCCTTCGTAGTGCACCGGTTAATCTCACGTTGTCAACAAGCAGCGAGTCACTGCGTAAGTAATGATCCTGTTGATCAGAGAATTATTCCTATTAAGTATAATTTTCGAGGTCAACACAGAAGGGTAATGGCTATAATTAAGCACACACCATCCCAAATCTGTTCTACTCTCTTGTAAAAATATACATAACATGGTCGCTATCAGTACGTCGGATAGAATATTGAATGCGCCGAAGGGGATAGAGGCCGCGAGCTGCGAAAGGTGCTTTAGGTTCAAGCAGAGAGCTTTTTGAAGAAGGACCATGTACTTTGATGATATGTGATTCACTAAACTGGACAAAGGTTTTTGAAACAAATCTGAAAAGGAAAAAATGTCCGATAAGAGGGAGATCGACGTAGTTCACCTGGCTAAGTCAGAACTTACAGAAAAACAATTATTTCTTGGAGTAAATGGAAATGAACATTTAAGTATAACCAATCTCAAGCGACATAGAGAGGCACACCCACCAATACCGAAACCTATATAATTAAAAGCACAATTCAAGCCAATCCATCAATTTGGTAAACTCACGTACAGAAATGCCCAGCAACTGTAAATCCTATCACGACAGCCGATATGACCCGGAAGAGTCCTCGCGTAACTTTGAAAATGAGGTCAACACAAATTTTGAGTTTTTGGCCTTCTTCAATGGTACCTACTGGTGAATATTTGTCTTATGAAAAATCTATGTCCATGGAAAGCAGTTAGCAGTAGGTTAAAGGATATGGAAAGTTCAGCCGGCACACATCTGTACCACAACTACCAAAATGAGCTAGATATGGAGAAATGCTTCAACATTAAGTTGGACAAGGCCAGAGTCTCTGATCTCACATTGAGGAGCACTGTTATCTATTAGGAAAGTTAGTCAGAAATTGCATACTCCAGTGAAGGC
>KN834772.1:593345-757013 GCA_000827265.1 Collybiopsis luxurians FD-317 M1
GGAGTCACCGTTATCTATTAGGAAAGTTAGTCAGAATTGCATACTCCAGTGAAGGCAGATTGATTACATTGAATGCCCTGTGAAACAAGTGTTTAAGCGAGACGAAGGCTGGGTGCATCAGTAGTACGTACCAGTTAATATTGGCTAGCCCAGAAGGATTCATAAAGTTCATTACCTAGCATGGGACAAAGAATCAGTCATTATGTCAAGAAACAGGGTTAACATTGATCAAGAAAGCAACATACAAGGTAAAAGTACACGCAATAGGTCACTGCTAAACTGTCGAAGCTCTTTGTTAGGTGAGAAGTGGACGGACTCATACCAAGTGCAGTATGCAAAGAGTCTATCAACCTGACAAAGGAAAATGATTCAGATACAGCTTTCGCCCCCCGAAAATAGATCGTTCTCACCATAGAGCCCAAACCTACAAGCCATTTAGAGCAAATCAGTCCCGCTGGGTCATTTACCAGGTTTTATTGATATATGCTCACCAGTATCTTTAATTGGATTTTGTCCCCCGGATAATTCATAAAATAGAAATAAGTCTTTAGAAAACAACAAGTTCAATGCCGGCCCGATAGACACCGTTCTATTTCTCACCTGAAGCGTAGTGAGCCCGTATAGCCTAAAATAATGCACTGGTCAAAACTCCATGATCGTGGATGCAGGACAATGATGAAGGAGAAGAATGACTCACATTGCTGCCACAACTGCCCCAATTAATGCGGCGCCTGCGATCCAATCAGCACTGCGTATCTCTCACAAGGATTTTCTTTACCGAATGAGTTTGCCACCATACTCTCGACGGCACTCAAGTCACCAAGAGAGGACATTTGAACGTTTATCTCTTGAATTGGAAGGTAGAAGGATGAATTTTCTGCAGAAGCTGTAAATGTTTTACTTTTACTAGTGCATATGCAGTACGGACGTTGCTTCCTGTGAGTACAGTTTCGGAAACTTGCGGTACTCAGAAAAATTGAAATTGAGTTCAACATTGTCAAGAGACTCTCCTCTTAAATACTTGAACGAAATGAACAATCAATGCAGATGTTCTCTATAAGATAGAACCTTTCCGCGGTCGAGAGAGCAATTTCCGACTCATTGGAGCACTTCCATCAAGTAAAAAAACTTTTACAATACTTTTCATCACAATAGATTATTAGATAGATTGATAAACAAATCTCACTTCCATATATGGAAGAGCCGTTCCCACCTGCCTCCAGCTTCGTTTTGTGACCACAAACTGACTATCATAGGCTGTACTTGAAAAAAAAATACTATTTACAAAGCTCGTCGAGGAGCATCATGATCATCATGATGAAGTGGAGCGGGAGCTCGGAGCTTGGAGAAAGAATCACTGCTGGCCAACTGACATTCTGACCAAGTTCAATTATAGTCGCCTTGTCTCAGGCTTTGTAAAAGCCAATCTTCAATTTTTAAGGGCATTAGCACACCTAAATGTTGCACCTAAATGTTGAGGATTCTCTATTTACATAGTGAAATACACCACCGATGGCGGCAAGACTACTCTGATAGGGGAAGAAATGGCAGCTGAGATACTCACGCGCGTAATTGACAGTGCCAAGTGGCGCGAGATAGAAGCAGAGAGCCCTCACTTCAATGGTTTCCTCACACCAGGATAATCTCTGGAACCCAGCGTCCAGATCATAGACCATGCCATGTATAAAATTGAACTTCCACAACGAGCTCGAAAACCCTGCTTGGGTTGAGCCAGCCTATACCGAAGGAGTTGTCTCCACCACCGAAGTATTTGGCGGACGAGGTCCGTTGGCCGCTTTCGACACCTCTTCTGAACTCCATACTTCGTGACTGCCAGGATGCGTCTCTGTAGTGTCTTGATCCCGCTGAAACTAAAAAGATATCAAATATCAGTTAGCGGACAGAAAAACTGGGACGTACATGGATGCCCGACAGCTGATTGGGATCCAAGTCGAATGTACAATCTCCAGTGCCTATTTGTCTTCGTAGAGATCGCCTCGAATTGAGCGATGCTAGGAGGCTATTTGTATAAACTGTGAAGAAATCAAAACTCCCCATTCGCTTTCGCACTAATAGTGAACGCACGCTTCCCGATCGAGAAGTCGAGGGCAAGCCACCAGAGGCTTTGGGGAAGGGTTGCGAATAGAATGACTTCAGTTATTGATGATAGCCTAAAGAGATAAACAGTCTATGAACGGTTCGCTACGTAGTGCGCATCTGGTCGACTTACGTTGTCAACAAGCAGCGATTCACTGCGTATGTGATAATCCTGGTAATTAGAGAATTATTCCTATTTCCTGAGGTCAGCGTTAAGATTGAATGGCCATAGATAAACACCTACCATCCCAAATCCGTTCTACTCTCTTGTAAAAACGTGCATAACATGGTTGTTATCAGCACGTCGGACAAGACATTGAACACACAGAAAGGAATAACAGCCGCGAACTGTGCGAGTTGCTTGGAGTCCGAATAGAGAGCGTTTTGACGAAGCACCACTTACTCTGACGACATGCGACTCATCATACGCGATAAAGGTTTTCGAGACAAATCTGTGAAAAGATGTCCAGCGTGAGCGAGATTCATGCAGTTCATCAGAGCAAGCCGGACACCCACAAAAAGACAAATGATTCTTGGAGCAGATATAAGTAAGCATTTCAATACCACAAATCTCAGGTGTTATAGAGATACACTCACCAATACCAAAGCCTATATTGAAAACGATCAGAGCCACGTCACAAGCGCTATAAACATACGTACAGAGATGCCCAGCAACTGCAAACCCTATGACGACTGTCAGTAGGATTCGGAAAGGTCTTCGTATAACTATGAAAATGAGGTCAATACGGCAATTCTGTGTCTACGGCCTTCTTCCCCGTCTTCGACAACACTCACGGGTGAATATTTGTCTTGTAAAAAATCTATATCGATTGAAAGCAGTCAGCCGTAGGTCAAAGGATACGGAAAATTGGACTGGCGCACATCTGTACGACAACTGCTAAGATGGTCTAGATATGGAGAACGGCTTCAGCATTGAGTTAAACCAGCCTAAAGACTCTTCTTTTACATTGAGGAGCAACGTTATCTGTCAGAAAAGGTCAGAAGTGCGCACTTGGATGACATGAATTGATTACATTGAATGACCTGAAAAGCAGCGTTCAAAAGAGACAAAGGCTGGGTGGATCAGTAGTACGTACCAGTTAATATTGGCTAGCCCAGAAGGGTTCATAAAGTTTATTACCTAGCACAGGACGAAGAATCAGTCATTGTGTGAAGAAACGGGGCTAAGAATGATCAAGAAAGGGACGTACAAGGTAAAAGTACACGCAATAGGTCACTACTAGGCTGTCGAAACTCATTATTCAGTGAGAAGGACAGTGACTCGTACCAAGTGTAATATGCAAAGAGTCCATCAGCCTCGATGAAAGGAAATTCAGATCCTGTTTTCGTCCTCCGAGAGAATTGATCCTACCACAGAGCCCAAACCTATGAATGATGAGAGCGAATCAATTCCGCTCGGTCTACCAGGTTTTGTCGATATATGCTCACCAGTATTTTTAATTGGATCTTGTCCCCCGGATAATTCATAAAATAGAAATATGTCTTGGAAAACGACAATCTCAACGCCGGCCTGATAGAAACCGTTCCATTTCTCACCTGAAGGGTAGTGAGCCCGTATAGCCTAGAATAATACACTGGTCAGTAACTCCATGATCGCGGATGCAGTTCAGGTTAAGCGGCGGCTTTCAGCATATCCCGCAGGACAATGACGAAGGAGAAGAATAACTCACATTGCTGCTACAACTGCCCCAATCAATGCGGCGCCTGCGATCCAATCAACACTGCGTATATCTCTGACAAGGACCCTCTTTACCGAACGAGTTTGCCACCATACTCTCGATGGCATTCAAGTCGTCAGGAGAAGACATTTGCGCGTCTGCTTGAATTGAAAGGCCGATGAAAGTGGAGTTTTCTCCAAAGTAGCGAACTCGCCTGCCACTTATACTGTCGCGGAACACGGAGGTTCCTCACTGTAACCGCGTTTTCGAAGGCTTGGAGGCTTTGGGAAACTGAAGTTCGTTGAAGGGCTTCTCTCTTAAATCCGTGGAACTGGAGGCTTGGCGTGAACCATCAATGCAGATTTGTTCTATGTATAAGTTCTCGTATGTGTGTGCTCAATTTACTCTGGGCCTACATAAGTTTTATATATTCAATATACTTGCAACGGTCATTGTCAATGTGGAGAAGAAAATCAGTATTAAGCCTTCTGAGGTTGGTTTGGATGTATTACTGAGGCGCTAAACCCCAGTCACCCGCTCCTCCCTCGGCTCATCCGTACCCGAGAGGCTATCTTACATTGAGTACCCATGGGAGGGTAAATCAGTCGACCAAACGTCGTAAATTGCCATGTAGTGCAACCCGGAAATGGTTACAATTTGAGTTCGCGCCTCCCGTTCCCAATTCAAGAGGACGAAGATTCCAATGGTAGAGAAATGAATAGTCTAGTTGACAGGGAGTCGCCGCGAGATGGTGTACATACTTGACAGGTTGGAGGATCAATCAGTTGTCGTCACTTCGAAAAATCATCTCTGATGACACATCGCATTGGTAGTGATTTTTTGAAAAATAAGCGTGGAGAGATTGATATAAGTTTGGGTGAAAAACATTGAGGGCGAATCATCAGAATGATAAAATCCCGCGTTTAAAATTACATCAACAAGACCGCATATTGAAACGCTTCGATGTCCCCAGAAATAGAACATTAGAAGCATTGGTAGTAGGACCAGCGTGGGCGTTGAAGTACGGTAATGGTAAGCATTTCGATTCCACTGAAAAATGTCGCAGGGAAGGTAGCTACGGTATAACTTGACCATAAATAAAACCGCGGAACACTCAAGGGGTGATGTTGATCCGTCTCTGTTTTCTTCATTTTTAACGATACGCTCCCTAGAGGTAACATTTCCTTGGAAAGGGCACCATTGCCCTTCTCGGATGAGACTAACCAAAATCTCCCACTGAAGAAAGCCATCGACCGGGGCCGATGGGGCTTTTTGTGTCAAGTGTCAGAATACCATCTGGAATCGCCAAATGCAACGCGAGACAAGACGCGCGGACGCACGGCATATTTTATCAAAAGATGGAGCTGCGGTACATCTGGCTAACCGACTAAAGAAAGACTTCAGTGGATGTCCAGGATTTTACCAGTTGGTTGGGAAGCCCATCGGTTTAAGCTTTAGTGAAATCCTGGAGGCTGTATGATACGTACATCGTACATGAGATGAGCTGCCGAAGTAGAGATTGGCGAAAAAAACGGATAGGTGGCTATGAATGTTGGGCGCCGCGCTGCGGTGTTGCACGTCTGTTAGTTTGGTAGGACCATCGTCAAACAGCGGGAAACCGTGCATGGCCATAAACTAGGTAAAGAAGGGGAATTGATTGTAATATACATTCATTTGAATCTAAGACTGGCATTTTTCAATCTGAATAGAGCAAATAACATTGCAGAAAAAAACATACCCAAAAGTTTGGTGCTGTTCCGTTATGAGTCGGTCTTGCCTTCCAATCCCTTAACAAACTCCTCCAGCCCACTTCTTACGGTATCCAACCTGCTGGCTTCATCTTCTACCTTCCCGCCGTCTCTTAGTCGAATCGCAGCTCTTGCTTCCTTGGTAAACTGGTAAGATCTTTCCAAGTCTGAATCGAGTTCTTTGTTCGAGGAAGAACTCTGACTGGATTCTGGAACAAGCGACGCTAGCTGAACATCCGACGCTCGGAGAAGAGCAAGGTCGCGAAGAACATCAGGAAGCGGAAAAGCTTTGGACTTGGACATGGCGGTTGGAACGAGAAATATGGCGCCGGCGGCCCGGACGGCTAATTTCCTGCTCCTGAAGCTTGAAGTTGAACATTGCTGAATGTTGAACGTTGAACACCCATGACCTTTACCAAAGACGACGACCAATTCTTGGTCCAGTTCATTGCTAGACATAACCCGGATTTCAGGGGTAGAAAGGGCGAGATTCTGTACAAGAATCTCGTTCAACAGGTAGGCACAATTATGGTGGTGATAATCGCACTTCTCATCACATCTTCGTTCAGCGCCGCAGCTCGCATAGTTGGAAGAGCTGGCAATGGTACTACATCCAGCATCAAGATTATTTCGACCCTCTCGTCGAAAAGTATCAGCTGGACAATGGCATTCCTCTTCCACATGTCTCGGGTAGTACACCAACGAAAAAGAAATACGCATTCACTGAAGCAGAAGATGAAATGCTTGTCGAATACATCGCCAGGAACGATCTCACTGGGAAAAGAAAAGGGCTACATTTGTATGATGGGCTGGCTAAGGTGTGTTTACTCTATACAAGATCTAATTCCAAACCCAATCGCGTACCCAGCGCGATCGCACCGCGAAAGCGTGGTGCCACAGATATTCAAAAAATGCGGATTAC
Organism: Collybiopsis luxurians FD-317 M1; assembly: GCA_000827265.1. Taxonomy (NCBI): domain Eukaryota; kingdom Fungi; phylum Basidiomycota; class Agaricomycetes; order Agaricales; family Omphalotaceae; genus Collybiopsis; species Collybiopsis luxurians. Next base: position 599,792 of record KN834772.1, read on the forward strand.
TTTGACCAACTTGTTGATATTTATCGTCGCAAACACAAGATTAATTTGCATCTCCTTTCTACGCCAGAGTCGTCTACGAAAACTCATTCCAGACCAAGCTTATCAGCTCCAAGTTCCATACGCTTCAGCCGCGAAGAAGACGAGAGACTCGTAGCATATCTTGCTGAAAATACCTCCTGGACTCATTCAAAAGGATTGCAAGAAAGGAAAAACCTGAAGGTATATGCGGAATTGGCTGAAACAGAAGATGTTAGTTTGCGCATTTCGATCACTCTTTTTGTGGTATTAATGCTTCGATTAGACTTCTCGCTCCGCACTTTCTTTGATGTCCCGGTATAGCTCTCATATGGAGTACTTCGAAAGGCTCATTGAACAGTATCGTCAGCGGAACCGCAGAACAAGACTCGGCAAGAGGAAGCGTGCTGATGAAGAGGAGGACATTGCTCCTAGATCACGGAAGAATTTTCATACTACTAATCCGAAACCCGGCACAGGAGCAGTAGATGAAAACGAAGAGCGAGAACTCTCACTCGAAGAAGGCGGTCCACTTGCTGTCCGAGAACAACGAGAAGAAATGTATACCCTCACGAGTCCTACGATCCGAGTCACGCGATCCCACATGCCCCAACCCAAAACCCAAGAGGATACCGAAGTCCACGACATGCTGGAAATAGACCGATACTTGCGCGAATGGAGTGTGAGCTCCGTTGAGTCGGATACGCAAGTTGCTTCAAACTCACGTTCGTCAATCTTGAAACGCTCCGGATCACGTTCTGCCTTCGATTCCAATCCAGCTTCTGTTCCATGCTCGGGGCTCAAAGTCAAAGTCAGAGTTAGATTCGCATATCCGCACACTGGGACCCACTCTCCCGCCTCCGCTTCACCTGCCATGAGCAGCTCGTCCTCAATCCCCGTCACGAATTCCCGGGCCATCGTAACTGAATGCCTTCCGATTAAAACCGGAACGTCTCGATCGATATCTTTCATTCGTTCTCGCGTTCGACTTCCCATACGAACTAGTAACAATAACAAGCTTCCTCTGTCTCCTCCGCATAATTTGGAGTCAAAATTCACCCGACGTAAGTCGTCGGGATCCGACAAAGAGCTCGGAATCTTACATCCGCCAGTATCTCCACAACGTCAGTGTTCGGATTCCATTTCAACGGTGCTGGTCAGAACTGGATGCAGGAGTAGAACTGTTGACCGCTCGATCGATCGCAGGAAAAGTCTACGACTAAACCCTCCCGTCCAGAATGAACCTTGTCGTCGTACACGAAGCATGGTATTGAAAGAATTGGCCCGTGGAAGAAGAAATGTTTAGCGCTCTTGGAATGCCGCTCAGGAATGTTGCTTGCTGCGCCACCGGGTTCTGGAATGACCTCAAGCCCTGGCTACATACCACTCGGGTTCCTTATGCTTTATGTATTCGCTGTGCCGATCCCTTGTTTCTCATCAATTCACCTCAAATCCTCACGTGGTTCCTGATTGCTGTTGGACACGCGTGGTGAAGTATACATCTCCGTTCGCTGAAGTACCTTGATGGGTATTCCATCTAAGCAACTGCACAGCTTACCAACCCACTTGGGGTTGTGTTTGGGTGTTTCTTGTTCCGGCTTTGAAATCGTTGCCGCCTGCTAAGCGCTACATCCTGTTGCCTCATATACAACTTACTACTACGTGCTATTTTCTGGCTCAACATCATTCTAATTATGGGGATCTCGGGAGGTGCGATGAAGAGACTTGATCATTGGGTGCTACCATAGTTGTACGGTTTTTCTCTGGAACCACAACCGCTTTTTCGAAGGTTACGGTCCCTCTACCTACTGCTTTGCTTGTTCGAACCCCCCTTCTAGTTCCTTGCTCCACCTCCGGATCGCTTATTCTTTCTTGCTATGTCCTAAATCTGGTATTACTGATGCGACCACTGGATCCGAATGGGCAGTCGAATTACATTACATATAAATTCTTGGGCGTTGTCGCGATTGAGCATTCGGCTGAATCCAAGTACATACAGCAATTTGTGCTGGATATGGTATACAAAGTACCTCTCGTAAGATTAAAGTTCTTCGTGGGCGGGCGAGTAGCGGGTACGGTAGGGAAGGGTTTGGTCTCAGATGGCTATTATTCCCTCATGCGTAGGTCTGAACTTGTTGATGGAGATCAGTCAAACAAGCTGAATCTCGGCGATTGACAGAGTCTAACGGAGAACAGTTGGGTTGCAAGTGATGGAAGGTGACCGCTGACGTCCAGAGGTGACTAAGGCATCTTATACAGGTGACGGTTTCCTTCGATTTCTCTTCTGTTCGCCGCACCCATTGCAATTCCATTCAGATTCGAGTGCGGTTACGACTCGCTTGATACGAGGCCCGTTCTGCTGGCGAGTTGTCGCACGAGACCATTCACGGTAAGTGTACCAAAAAGCTGTGCTTGTTTTATCTCGCATTTTATCGGCAATATTGGTTGCACTGCATATGCGGGCTTAAGCTCCTGGGGCTACCCGATCTGCTCGAACTCCGTGATCAAGTAACCATCAAACTCACGCTGCTTACTGAGTTCGAAGTTTCAACTTTGCGGCCTGTTGTTTGCGGGCGCCCAAACGCTTACGCAGGCCCGAATGGTATTAATAGAAGGCTATTCAATCCAATAGTTAATCAGTTGTGGCGATCCAGTACTGAAATTTGGCAATGTATACATCTGACCGAAAAGATTAGTTTTGTTAACATCTTGCCAACAGGCCAAGACGTTACAGACTGAAACCAGGAGAAAGTGGACCGTATCTTAGACTCCGCGAACATTGGAAGTAGAGGGAAGGATATGAACTTTGAGCGATCTAGTACTCACGCATGTCCTGCACGCGGACGCGACACGAAGGGTTCATTGACTCACTCTAGGATTTCAATTCAAAATGGTTCCCGTCCCGTCCCTGTCTTTCCGACAGATGGAGGTACGTGCCCGTCTGAGGATGAACAGCTATTGAAAACGCTCCATTCCCTGATCTACTATGCGATTTCCGGCTCTTCCGAGAAATCTTTGCGTTGTACAGCCTGAAATCTATTCGTGAGTCAGTCTCGGGATCCAGATAGCCCAGGCCTCGCAAGGGATATAAGGAAGGAATTCCGCAAAGGTTGTGCCTCGTGAAAGGTTTTATCTTTCTACTACTACTAGTCGATCCTTTTTGCTTGAGTATAAGCTCGAGCTAAGATGAACTCTACTATATCAAATCGTCCAGAGCTTCTTGCAGCGCTATTAGGCGTTGTACGTATTTTCATTCCATATTCCCTGTCCAATGCTTGGTACTGAAGCGTTTTTTACTTGATCCTATAACGCAGACAAATCACATCTACTTTCGCAACCGCGAGCCTTTCGGCCGGACAGTGCCTTATGCTCTAGGATTCCTTCTCGTTGAGCCCGTTGCTCTTTGTATTGGCCTGGCGTGTACGAGCTCTCTGCCATGGACTAGTTATCTCGGTGCATATGTAACTTTCTACGCGTCTCTTTTCTCCTCCATCGTTCTGTATCGCCTTTCGCCATTCCACCCACTAGCCAAAATTCCAGGGCCAGTAATGCACAAAATATCCAAATTGTGGTCAGTATGGATATGCTGGCAGGGACGTCAACACCTCGAGTTCAAGGCTATGCATGATAAGTATGGCCCAGTTGTAAGGACCGGTATGTTCAGATATTTCTTTTCTTTTACCCAGTCATTCAATTCACACCGGGTGGTCACGGACTGGCTATGCGATGACCCTTGTGTCGTGCGGGAGTCTTTGCGGTGATGGTTTTCACTGCAAGCTCAAGGATTCATCAGATCCAGTCAGTTGCAATAATCTGATGATTATCCGCTCACCCGTTCGATCGTTTGTTCTCCATCTCTATCACCCATGCTTTGGCTCTTGTTTCTTTCATTAGAGTAAATCCCCGTTACTGATTCTGCATCTATCCGTCTTTCCTAGGCCCCAATGAAATATCGATTATTGACCCGAGTGCCATCAACTCTGTTCTAGGCGCGGGAGGGCTGCCCAAGGGAAAATGTAAGACTTGAAAACTTTTACTGGCTGTCGCTTTGTGGTGCTGGCGTGACTGACAGATTTCAATGTCATATTTAGACTATCTCGCTCGCCAAGATGAACGAGCTCCATCGAACTTGCTCAGTTTGAGCGGAGAAGAACATGCCAGCAGACGAAAAGTGTGGAATCGTGCGCTGAATTCGGATGCATTAGAGGAATATAACGAGATCTTGGTGAAGAATGCTTCGCAGCTTGCCGAGGGGATACAAGCAACGTCAGAAAGGAATGGAGAGGTAGACTTGACAGAGTGGTTCAATTTTTTCAGGTATATCCACATCCACTCCAGTTTGACCGGAACCTTGAACTGACAGGCGACATATTAATTTAGCTTCGACTTCATGGCCGACTTTGTGTGAGTAGCACAAGGTTTTTTTCCCATCTGGAATTCGGTCGTATGCTCATTGTCCAATCTGCAGGTTCGGCGGAGGCTCGGATTTGCTTAAGAAGGGTAAGGATGAGAAGGGGATTCTGGAGCTGCTGGAACACCACATGATGTGGGTCCTTTATTGATTTTCTACTAGTGTTCTTCCTCTGAATTTTACGCCACAGAACAGGAGCTCTCGTTTCTCACATACCATGGTTCTTCTATCTCGGGAATAGAATACCCAAAGTTACCGAGTCAACTCTGAAAATGCGCAATTTTGCTTCAGAATGGGTACAAAACCGACTGAATATGGGAGCAAAAGTGAAAGATCTGTGGTATCATTTGACAGGAGAGGCTGCTGTGGGGCAGTCTGTCTCGAGAGAAGTAGTGGCAGATGCGTTATTGGCTATCGTTGCCGGGGCTGACACGACCTCGGTTGGTTTAACAAATTTCATTTGGATGTAAGCAGTATTTTATTGTTCGCTTTTTCAGCTACTTATCTGACAACAAATTGTAGGATCCTCTCACATCCGGAGCATTATCAGCGCTTACGGGAAGAAGTCGACAGAGTCTATGCAGATGCCGACGCAACTGATATCTCTAAGCAATCGCAGCTCAAGTATCTGTCGGCTTGTTTGGACGAGAGTCTACGGTTATTGCCTCCTGGTTTGACCGCCGGAGTAAGACAGGTTCCCGAAGGTGGACGAATGATCGCAGGCTAGTAAGTACTCTTTTGTTACTTTGACGCCTACAGCTTGGCTGAATCCGCGACCAGTTTCCTTCCAGAGGGCACGCAAGTCTACCTGCCGCCCTATGTGATGCACAGAAATCCAGATTGCTTTTACCCTCGCACAGACGAGTTTGTTCCTTCTCGGTGGATTTCCACAGATTCCTTTGCTTTGGACTCAGACTGCGACTCTGCTCTCGTAAACCACAATAGGAAAGCTCTCCTTACGTTTTCTTACGGACCAGCAAACTGTGTTGGGAAGAAACTGGCGAGGCAAGAGATGCTCATGGTGCTTAGCTTGTTGGTGCAGAGGTTTGACCTGAGCTTTGCGAAGAATTTCGACGCGGAAAGATGGCCGGAGACCATGAGAGACTTTCTTGCGACCTCTAGAGGTGCGCTCAAGGTGGTAGCTCGGACGAGATGACGATGGTCGAAGGCGGACGCGGTAACTTATTAAAAATTGACTCTTAACTTATTTTTGTTGTGGAAACTGCAGATATCCTATCAAGGCGTGTAATAGCTGTATCAGTAGCCCATGTATCTATTACCTTTCGAGCGACTATTGACTACCCGCTGATCATAAAACGACGAACTTTTTTACCGATTTAGGAAAATGCGACGCGCCTAATGGGCGTCTATCATATTAGTCACGTGGCCACAATACTCGCGACCATGCGAATTCCCTGTTGAACTTGTTGAACTATCGCGTTACACGAACTTTTGGTCCATCTTCCATGATCCTCATATTAACTCACTATGGAGGACAGTATATTTTTGCGTACTAGATCGCAGGCCCCATTGCCTGAGGCGTCCATTGATATTTCTCGCTCTCCGTTGAAAGACGCACGGATTGCGAGCAGGAGCAAGGCTTCAGCGGCAGCCGAAGGGATTGGCAGCGAAGAAAAAGACAATGCAGTGGTTGACGGATTGGAATATTCTCGAAAGAAGCTGGGAGACAAAAGATCGCCTTCACCGAGTAATTCTGATCGGTTTCGTCTCACTAAACGGTTCAAGTCGTCGCCCACTGGCCATAACGTCGCTCCGAGTCTTGCTCATGCTCGCCACCTCTCCGACTCTAGCATTTTTCCGAAGCGCTCTGCAGTCACGTCGAAACCAAATTCATCGAGCCAATCTTCCACCCGGCACCAGTCTCCGACTCTACCGACCAAGGAAAGAGCCAAGTCTGTTCCCATATTTCACTCATTTCGCGATTTTCCTGTCATCGACATTCGTGACATTCCTACTTCTCCAACCCGGAGGACTCCCAAATGGGAGAAACTTCGCATAACATCCACACAGAAGAAACTGGAGACTATTCCTGATGTTCCAGCCGAGTCGACTCCTGCCAAAACGACAGTTCCTTTACGAGTTTCCCTAGAAGTCACTGCAATAGAACCTGCTACTCCCACTTTCGCTAAAACTATCGGGATGCCGGCTAATGTCATACTGTCTCCCCTAACACCTTTACCTGAAACGCCTCGCCTCCAGAAACTTTCCGGTACTGCTGATGATGCGCAGGACAGATTCAACGCAATAAGGTGGGGACAGGTATGTATTACTTTTCTCTTGCGTTTCGTATCTCATGGCAATCTAGGATTTGTTACGTCCCGAGGAACCTTTATTCGTCGAGTCCACCACGGCTGTGAAACCTCCACCTGTCCGGAATTTACGAAGTCGTTTGCCTCGGCCCACAAATGCTACCGCGTCTTCATTAAAGGCTAGGCCGGAATCCATCGCCGAAAAGGCCGCTGGTACGACACCCGCGATAACCGCGCCGAAGCAGAATGCTTTCGATATCTTGATGAAGAAGGATCAACATCGTAAAGGGAAAGGAAAAGCGGTGGAAAAGCCGAGAGCTGCTGCTTTGGGTGGTAAAGCAAAATTTGAGGCTTCTCAGACAGGCGAGGAAACGAAAGTCAAATTCCCCAAGGCTGGTTCTTCGAAAGCTTCCACTATCAAAGGCAAAATGAAGCCGCGTACTAAAGCTCAACCTCAAGGCAAGGTACCTCTCATTTTCGATGATGAAGAGGAGGAGCGTCCAGTTGAACCTCTAAACGAAGAAGTTGTTTATCCTTTGGAATCTCTTCCTACTCGCGATTCACTGTCACCGCCCAATCCTCCGCCCAGGACCAGCTCCCCGATCTTTACACCGGATGTGGAGGATATTAGGATGACGGGTGTAGATGATGGCATTTTAAGAATGGACAATGTTGGGATGGATGATGTGGAGATGAAAGCAGAAGATGAACGCGTACCCGAACAAGACTCTACATTCCCGATGGAGGTCGAATCTTCTGTGCTTATACCCGAGGAAGCGTTTCAAGAAGCAGGTCCAGACATCGTTCCGCAAGTCCCATCACCACTGTTTACCGAAGTACCTTCTGCTGCTCCTTCACCCCTGTTCTCTGAACCAGAATTTCTGGATGGTAAAAACCCCAGGGATGACCCTTCTCCCCAGAATAAGCCTGTGGAAACAATCAATGCTTCACATAATGAGTCTACAGAAGTTGCTGCCGATCCCCTTCCATCTCCACCAGTAGACTCTAGTCCCAGGCGAACGAAAGCTTCTCGGCTTCCCCCTGCTCCTCGTGCTACTCGAAGCGCCTCCTCAAAGATGCCAACCGTCGAAATTCCTGCTCCAGTGACCCCTAAGACAGCTGCCAAGCGTGGCAAGAAGGTCAAACCTTCACCTCAAGCAAGGGGTGCCACAGTATCAACTGCTGATCCTTCCTCTTCCTCTCAGCCAGGTCCTGAGGTGCGATCAAACGAAATAGCACCTGCAGACCCTTCTGCAGCTCGTTTTAACCCCCCTTATGCCTTAACATTTCCTGGACTCGATGAGACTGACCTTTCCGACCTCTCCGATCTACCCGACGAGTTTTCGATGGAGATGCCTCTAAAAGGTGATGCTGGCGAAGACGTTGAGATGTCGGATGAATCCGCACCAACGAATTCCCCCGGAGCTTCTCACAAGGGTAAAACTTCTCTTCCTGTACCTTCACCTCGACGGAAATCACTCCGAGGAAAGAAGTCAGAAGCTCCAACACCCGAGGAGGTTGAACTTCCTGCAGCATATTCTGTCAGGTCGCCTCGGCAACAACCCACTGAGGTTGCAACCACCAGCCCTAGTAAGGCGAGAGGAAAGGCAAGAAAGTCAGCTATTCCTGTTCCAACTCCCGCCAGATCGAAATCTACAATGCTCAGGTCTCCTGAAAAGGAATCTAGACCAAACTCCGCACCCTCTTCCCCGGTCAAAATCACAAGGACTTATACGGATTTTTCAGACTATTCGTATGTGCCAGTCTGTAAGTTCGCCTTTTTTACCTTATATGAACTCGAAATTATGGCTAATTCAACCTCAGCGAAATTCAATCGAGCTCCCGATCCTGGAGTTCTCGAGCGAATCAAGCGGCTAAATGAAACACTCGACCGGCCTTTGCCTAAACTGGATCTTAGTCGTCCAAACACGAGCTTGGGCTTCAATCGCGACGACCCAGATTCCAGTATGGAGTTTGAGGGAAAGAGTACTGACAATATCCTATCGAAGATTGGAAAAAAGTCTACATCGGGCATTGGTCTTGGTCGACCAAGTACCATAAGTAACGCGTCGACCTCCCAAGCATCATCGTCTAAATCTAGTGCTTCCACCAAACCTCTGACGCAGAAGAAACTCACGTCCATCTTCGGTCCAGCATCTAGCCAAAAGTCTGGCGGTATGATAATGCGTGGTGCTGGCCCTGGAGTTCGGCTTGGTAATCGATTTCCAGTTACTGCTGGTGTCGGACCCGGATCGCTCGGTTCGAGAGGCAAGAAAGCGAGCCAGAAGCCGATGTTGCCCAGTGTCCAGGGTAGTCCTGTCAAAGGTGGTGCGAGAGAAGCAGACGATACCGAGATGGCTGAATATCATGTCTTGGAGGGTGATATAACGATTCCGGATGTCTCCATGTCTGAGAACCGCGATGATATGGATATTTCGGAGCTGGAGTTTACCGGAGCGAGTAGCAGCAAGGCTAAAGGCAAAGCTAGGGAGAGTCTGGCGACTACGGCGAGTAAGCGTCCAGTGGCACTTAGCCAGTCGATGAGCGCGCTGCCGACGGGATCCAAGCCAATAGTTGGTCTGATGGGACCTCCGCCGCCGCCGACTTCAACGTCTCCTCCACGTCGTGCTGGTTTGCGCAGTTCCAGCAGTTCGTATCCTTCTGGATCCAGGCCTCAAGCCCCGCCCAAATTTGTTCCCGAGGCCACGTTTTTGGAAGGTTGTAGGATATTTGTCGACGTATGGATGAGCGATGGGCAAGATACGTCGGCGCTTTACATTGACATTGCGAAGAATATGGGTGCTAGGGTATGTGGTTCATCGGGCAGGCAGTCATCTCACTCCTATTAACCGACTATCTAGATCGTCAAGACCCTTGGACCGCAGTGCACGCATCTTGTATTCACTGCCGGTCGGGAGAGAACCGTGGAACAGTATTTGTCCGTACTCTCAGTTTCACCTGTTTCTCGTTTGCCCCGTTGACGGCTTTTTTCGATTTTTCTAGTGCGCTGGATGAACCAAAAAGGCCGAAAGCAGTTGGAGCAGCCTGGTTGAGAGATTGCAAATCGCTGGCCACTCTCGTAGATGAGAGCAAATATATTGTTGACTTGGAGGAACATAAACCCAGTATGACGAGCAAACTTTTCAATGAAAAGGGAGAAAAAGTCAAACAAAAGGTAAGGGAATTGAAGAAGGAAATCTTGTCTATACTGACACCGATTTGATACGCAGCGGCGACAATCTTTCATTCCGAAATTCATCGAAGATAATTCTGATTGTGCAGATATCTCTATGGATGGCTCAAATCTGTGTATGTGCTCATTGGAACCGTCACTTTTTAGATTAGACGTTGATCGATTTGTAGCCTTCATGGACGATGACGATGACGACGAACTCACACCCCTGGAAAGGGCAAGACTGAGGCAGAGTTTGAAGAGCACTTCCAAACGCAAGTAATTGCAATATAAGACATTCAGTAACCCAAGTATCCTTTTTATGACTCGTAATGCATGCATCGTAGTTGTGTAAAAGTGTATCGTTTATTCTCATTTTTTGATGTGTTATACCTCCTTCACATATAAATTAACTTTATCTTTGGATGTGTAAATGGTCTATAACTGAATATATTTTCGAGGTTGTTATCTCGACCTTACTGAATGCTGTATCGCTGGCGTGTTGGCATTGGTCCATCGGTCGAACTCGAGTCATATCAACGCTGATCAGTCTGTAGATAAGATCGGCCAAACCAAACTGCCCAAACCAAACTTCTTCCGTTTCCCAACACATCCCGACCTCTTTCGAGAATGTCGACTCTTTACGTGGACGAAGCTGCTGGCTCAGATACAACAGGGCAGGGAACAGAAACCCAGCCATATCAATCCCTAGCATTTGCAATCTACACCGACGCCAATGCAAAATACCTGATCCGAAAGGACGCTAACACACCCTACGATGAACCCACGCAATCTGCATTGAAAAAGGCCAAGAAGAATGCAGATGGTATCGAGAAGAAGCGTAAGAAGGCCGAAGAATTGGCTGAGAGGGAAGCAAAGGAAAAGACCGAAGAGCGGGAAAGGCGGGAGAAATTAATAGAGGAGAGTAAAAGTATCGTGCTCGTCGAGGACAACAGTCTTCCAAAAGCTATCAAGGTGCCTATTCTCATTTCTAATCTTATCCATATACTTATCATTACATTCAGGCAAAGATTTCACAACTTACTGAGCACCGATCCAAGCGTGTTCGCGTGGCTGGCTGGGTCCATCGACTGCGACAACAGAAAGATATCACCTTCCTTACCCTCCGTGATGGAACAGGATATCTCCAGGTTGTTCTTCAAGGCCGTGTCGTACGTGAAAATTTTTGGTAATTTGACATAGCAGTCTCATGGTTTCTTATAGAATCAGACCTATCATGCTCTAACACTGACTCTGGAATCAACAGTAGAGTTGGTAGGAACACTCCAAGTTGTGCCGGAAGGAAAGACAGCACCAGGGGGCCACGAATTGGTCGTCGATTACTGGCAACTTGTCGGCGCTGCACCTGGAGCGGACGACGCATTTACTAACCGATTGAACGAGGTAAGTCTTTTGTTCATAGAGCCGGCAAGTTTCTTTATGTTTTCTCAGAGAACGAACCCTTCGATCCAAGCCGATCTCCGTCATCTCGTTATCCGCGGCGAAACTGCGTCTGCAGTCCTACGACTTCGTTCTGCTCTCCTTACCGCCTTCCGTCAGACGTATGCTAAGCATTCTATCCTCGAAGTTAACCCTCCGTGTCTCGTACAGACCATGGTAGAGGGTGGAGCCACGCTCTTCAAGTTGAACTATTATGGTCAGGATGCATTCCTGACCCAAAGCTCTCAACTATATCTCGAGACTTGTCTGCCCAGTCTTGGAGATGTATTCTGTGTGCAGGAGAGTTTCCGAGCAGAGAACAGGTAAGATCAACCGCTCTCCAACCTCTCAAAGCGATCTGATCTTTTGAAAGCCATACACGTCGTCATCTGAGCGAGTACACTCACTTAGAGGGCGAGCTTGGATTTATCAACTTTGACGACTTGATGACTCATATCGAGGCAGTGGTATGTTAATTAATGACCATCCTCAGTTTATTTCACTCTGATTTTATTCTCAGATCTGCGAATCGGTGGACATCCTTCTCGCCGACCCAACTTCCGCTGCACTAATCAAACAGCTTAATCCCAAATTCCAAGCTCCCTCACGCCCCTTCCTCCGCATTTCATACGTTGATGCTATTACATGGCTCAACGAGCATGGTATCAAGCGTCCCGAAGAAGACAAGGACGGAAACCCTATCAAGGACGAGAACGGCAAAGATGTCATGGTGGACCATGCTGTAGGAGACGACATCGCCGAAGCTGCAGAAAGACAGATGACAGACATTATTGGGAAGCCGGTCTTCCTGTACGGATTCCCTGTAGAACTGAAAGCGTTTTATATGAAGAAGATGCCCAAGGAGGAGGGCAGCGACCTTGTGTTCACGGAGAGTTGTGATCTTCTGATGCCAAACGTTGGAGAGATTGTTGGTACGAGAAATCTTTTTACTGCATACGTTGCGACTCTTACCATCCTCGACAGGTGGATCGATGAGGATAGATGATTACGATGAGTTAATTGCTGCGTATAAACGGGAAGGAATAGACCCTTCCGGCTACTACTGGTACACGGACCAGCGCAAGTACGGTACATGTACGCATGGTGGATACGGAATGGGAGTCGAGGTAAGTTCGCCTCTACGCCCCTACCGAATGCTAAATTAATGTCAATTACAGCGACTTTTAGCTTGGCTTGCTGACCGATATACCGTTAGAGAATGCTCTCTTTACCCGAGGTTCGTTTATATTGTCTCGCGGAATATGCTATTCCTTGACATCTTTCTACACAGATGGCCAGAACGGGCCACTCCTTAATCTTCTTTTTCTCCTGCCTGTTTTCGAGGATCAGTGTAGTCATCGTAGTGTTCGTACGTACTTCAATCTATTGGTTAATACGTGAGCGAGAAATAATACCAAGTTGATTGTCTATGAACGGGCTTCCGATTAAATCTCCTTGACTGGTATTCGACGTGTTCGACAGCCGTTATAAACGAGAAAACAGCGTCTGTTTCTGAAGGGGAGACCAATATACCTAACTTTTACTGGATCATTGTTTGATTACCAACATAGATACGGAAAGTCTCTTAAGTTCAAAGGTGAATCTATAAAAAATGTCTCTATTCTCACTCAGACTGGTTTCCTTTAGACTTTGCTCCGGAACAATTGGAGCTACCAATTGTTAGTATGTATAGCTACTCCGAAAACTATTGATTTTGTTACTAGTAAATGCCGCCAAAAGCTGTCCTACTGAACACCTTCACAGCCAGTAGCTGCCAACAGCTGCCAACCCGCATTCGCGTGGTATTACGCGAACCTGCAGTACTTCACACGGCTCAGCACCGCGCCCCCAAATCCCGTCGCTCTTCAAAGCTTCCCCAACTCTGCCAGCCTCGCCAACGCGAAGTGGATGCCCCTGGAAGATTATCTTTCCCAACCTCGCATCGAGGGACCAGTATTTCTCGACCAAAATGACCTAATCTTCCTTCGGGCTCGTATATCTGCATTGGAGGCCATGTTACATGGTCCCAAAGGCAAAACGAACGAGCCCAAACAGCAATGCGAGGTCAAAACATCGGCAATAAAACGTCAGAAAAGTACGCTATCAACTGAAATCGCCTCTTGGCGAAATATTCTATCGCCAATCCGTCGAGTTCCTGCGGAGGTTCTTCTGGAAATTTTTAAAGAATTGGCACATCTCCATAAAACGTGTTCTCCCACCGAATACATTGACTTTTTATTAGCAATCTCGAGTACATGTGTGGCGTGGAGAAACCTTGTCCACTCTACTCCTGAATTCTGGTCGTATCTATGTCTTGACATGGTATTTCATCGCCAGATCTTTGCGGGCGATTCTTCTTGGGTCAAACAGTGGATCTCTCGAAGTAAAAGTCTTCCTTTATCTGTGGAGATACACCTCCGCGCTACGATGAGAGGCACCCCTAAGCAAGAAGTATCCCGGACCCTCGAGTGTATTCTAGATTACCGTGACCGGATTAGGTCGATCTATCTTTTGGGGGATTTTCAGTTGGGGCATTCCCTTTTTCGCCTACCGCCTTCTTCCTTTCCTTTACTAGACCAACTTGTTCTCAAACCGAGCCGTTGGTCTCTTGCTCAAGGCTTTGGATTCGAACCACAGACCGTCCAGGCATTTCTAGGTGCACCTAAATTACAACGTGTTTTAATGAGCGAACCCGAAATTCGTTCTTCACTAGACTGTTTTGCTCTGCCTGCAGAACAACTCACCTTTCTATATATCCACCCCGATTCATTTCGCTCGGAGCCATTCGATCCCTCAGCTTATGCTCATTTTTTGAGCAGATGCAGAAATCTCGAACATCTTACCTTTCACTTGCACAATACCTCCCGCCTTTTTCTAGACAGTGGAGGGGTACTGCACAGATGGCAGAATGCTGGATTCAGTTCGGATCTTTCCTTATTCTTACCGTCGCTGAATTACCTCGATGTTTCTTGCCGGGAGCTCATTCACAAGGAGGGCTGCAACAAGAACCTCCTGCATTGCCTGACCGCACCGAACCTTAGGGATCTGACACTTCGGTGGTCCGAGCAGCCGATTGACAGCCTGCTTAAAGATGTAGTCAACTTTCAGAATCGTTCCGCGGTCAAGCTGACGTCGCTGACGCTAGTGGACTGTAATCACCGAACGTCTGCCGCCGCCAAAGAGTTTACCGAGATCCTCGCTCTTTTCCCAACAGTGACGAAACTTGAAATAGTCGACGCTGCGTTTGAATTGGATCGTCTTATGGAGGCGTTGACATGGGCTAGAGACCATTCTATCCTGCTCCCGAAACTTACAGATTTGTGTCTCAAGTTCGAGAACCACATTGGGGGTGAGAGTTATCCTTTACATCTGACATCAATGGCCAACTCTCGGTGGTGGCCAGATGGCAAAGAGGGCGACACAGGGGAAGCGCAAACACCGTTAGCTTCCTACGATGATTTGTGTCGGCTGCAGAACGTGACACTGGCTGGACTCGAGTTGACGGAGGACCTTAGAGGAGAACTTGAGAGACTCAATGTACATGTGGATCTCAGTCAATGTTATGAAGAGTATATATTTGAAGAGGAGGGCGAAGGGGATGAGGAAGAAAGCGCAGAAGGGAATGGTGAATCTGGCTGAAAGCAAGCTTGGATATTGACCAAAGATGCGACAGGATCTCCGTGTTTCTATAGTTCGTATGTAGCTTTCCCATCAGTTTGTCTGGATTTTAGCATTGCATATACTGTAAACTACAAGTAGCCTGAATTAATTCATAGTTCATTAACCTTTCGTTTCGATCTTCACTTTATCATGTCTTCCGTGAATCGATCCGTACTAATAGCAGCCTTTCAGTGGATGCGTGAGTTACGCGCACTGTAATGCATTTCCTTAACAAACCTATCTTTGGCTTGCCAAAAGAAGACAATATTGTTCACCGCTAAGTTGACGACTTACTAGTGATCAGCGTTGAAAACGAGGTTGAGGTGAACGAACATGAAGTCGACTCGATCGTGGTGACGCCGCCGCCTGGGGCAGGTCTGAACTGAGTTCACCATCGGTGTAACAATCGCCTGAACCATTTGTTCCTATAGCACAGTATTGACTACGCAGTGGTAGAGTGATACTTTAGAGAACAACTGAGAAAATACAAGCACAAGTCTTCTTACCCTGTATCTCAACAGCCACCAGTACCTGATCGAATATTAGTGACAGGAAATCGAAGAAACTTCGTTGCCTCTACTATCATCGCAGCATTGACCTCCGAGGGAGCAGCAGAAGTCACTATCGTCGCAAACGCCATATCCTGAAGGACAAATGGATTGCCGTTGTCCGAGAAATCCTCTTAATGTGATGCCTTGCTTAGCACTCGGCTGAAGAGGAATTCCAGCGTTGACCATGGAAATGGTCAGGGATATTCCCAGAGCCGCAATGTAGAAATGAATCATAATTGCAAGAGGCTCTGGGTAATGATTGTGAGAGGCTTCAGTTCAAGATAGCTTTATCCCTTTCGAAGGATATGATTTCGTGTGGTCCCTGCTCCTGGAAAACTACTTGATGATGACAGTTGTCAAGCAATCAGCTCAAGCACTTTCTTTCTGCTTGTCGCGTGTCAGTGACGGAGTAACAAAGCACGCAGACAAGAGGTGAACAAGGTGAGCAGACGTCGAAAGTCTTTACTGAGTATTCGGCCAGAAATGACAAGGATAAAGTGTCGATTCAGAAAATCTTGCCCTACTTCTATGTATATGCTGGCTTATATAGTAAATTAGGATATATGTAATAAGTTGAGTAACTGTCCAAGTGATCTACGAGTAACGATGCGAGTACAGATGGAATGAAAGTGCGAATGTAGTCTAATTGAATGAATGTAATGTAAATGATGCGGATAGGGAGAGAGTGACCGGTTGACGGAACACGTACAGCCGGACCAAAAAAAACGTCTGGCGGGCACAACATTTCATGTCCGGTCAGACACTTGCACATAATTATACACTTGTACATAATTATTGAACTCAATATACTGTAGATAATAGAGAGAGCTACTCAAAACTATTGGATTACCGTGCAGCTGTATGATTAAATTACAGCACCTCTGTGCTCCAGAATGAGGTTGCCTCAGTACCTGTGTGCTGCAGAGTTAGATGTCTTAGTAGCACTTCTGTGAAATTAGATACCTCAGTGCAAAGTTAGATGCCTCAGTAGCACCTCTGTGCTGCAGAGTAAAATGCCTCAGTAGCACCTCTGTGCTGCAGAGTAAAATGCCTCAGTAGCACCTCTGTGCTGCAGACTAAAATGCCTCAGTAGCACCTCTGTGCTGCAGACTAAAATGCCTCAGTAGCACCTCTGTGCTGCAGACTAAAATGCCTCAGTAGCACTTCTGTGCTACAAAGTAATATAGCTAAGTAGCACATTTGTGCTGCAGTAAGGCTTTGCAATCAATTTCACTAGCACAAGCATAGTAATCCATTCAAGTGGATTACAAGTCAATCAGCTGCTGTACTGGCATTCAACTGCCATGAAGATTTATATTCAAGCCATAAGTTTCAAGCTCAGGAATAAAAGCCTCATATTTCAAAATTAAGCAACAGTTTGTATACAGGTGAGTAGGGTACTAAGGAGAATGAGTAGGTAGCTAAAAAATAACATTGCTACAGTATTTACATTAGATGGAGATTTTCTCTACAGTGTATAGTAAATGAAAGATAAAGCTAGCCCTCGGTGTAGCAAAGGAATGAGAGTAATGGTGTCTTTTGCCTGAGAAAGGGTTAAATCAGCTTGGATTAACAGTTTGGGATGACATACCACAGGTGCAATGGGGAATGGTCGTGTTGAAGCGGGCAGGATGACTTAGTAAGTGTCGGTTGAGGATCGACTCTGAATGAATTAACGAACATGTACGAAGAAGGATTTATGAAGAAAGACTGACTAGTCATTTGCATGTGATTGGTAGGGATGACGGCAAGAAGCAAAGCTTGAGGGCAAGCTTTATGGATACGCATCCACGCGGCCATAACAGTATTGCCAGTCCGGAGTTGATACTGGCGGGGTTGAAGCTCGAGGATGAGAATGAATCCAACGTCACCGACAGTGCGAATTCGACTGGTGACATTCCGACATACGGTAGCAATTGAAGTGGTCTAAAAATTTCGTTAGTAGCATATTCGTTAAACTTAAAACAACGGAACAAAAAAAAAAGAACGAAAAAGAGAATGAAAGCCGTAGCTAGCACGAGTTACGGGAAGTGAGGTGAAGAGATCGAGCTTGAGGTTTTGCAAGGGGAAGCTGTTGAACGTGAATTTGACGTTCACCCCTCAGCCTACGATATGTTGAACAGAGTCAAATGACTCGAATTCTTGCGTCCGTCTGTTTGACTCAAACGATTCGAAGTCGTGAGTCTAATCGTTTGGCTCAACCGACTCGAACGATTGGCAATGGGGAGAGAGGCGGAGAGAGGAGGAGAGGGGGGGCTCAGGCCATGGTGAACCGTCGTAGAGGAAGTCTTGCGAGTAGATAAAATGGCAAACGACTCGTAAAGATGGCGTTTACGGTGTCAACCGGTCGATTGGCTCACGAAATCGCCATTCGACTCGTAAAAAAATCGTTCGGGGCGTAAAAACATCGTTCGACTCGTAAACATTACGTTAGAGTGGTAGAGAAGGCGTCCCCGTAGTTGCGATTAGAGTTTTCGAGTTGCGATTGGCGTTTTAGCGCGTGATCGTTTGCGGTGAATTGAAGCTAGGGTGAAAAACGCCATTCGACTCGTAAAAAAATCGTTCGGGGCGTAAACACATCGTTCGACTCGTAAACATTACGTTAGAGTGGTAGAGAAGGCATCCCTGTAGTTGCGATTAGAGTTTTCGAGTTGCGATTGGCGTTTTAGCGAGTGATCGTTTGCGGTGAATTGAAGCTAGGGCGAAAAACGCCATTCGACTCGTAAAAAAATCGTTCGGGGCGTAAACACATCGTTCGACTCATAAACATTACATTAGAGTGGTAGAGAAGGCGTCCCCGTAGTTGCGATTAGAGTTTTCGGGTTGCGATTGGCGTTTTAGCGAGTGATCATTTGCGGTGAATTGAAGCTAGGGTGAGGATGGGAGGCAAGGGAGACGTTGAGGTGATAAGGGAGGGTGAATATAACGTTTAGGAAGTGAGGGAGGTGCTAGAGATACCCAAAAAGAAGAAGAAAAGGGGCGAATGGGGCGAAAAAAGCAAAAAAAAAAGATAGAAAAAGCGCAAAAAAGCGCAAAAGAAGTGAAAAAAAAAGTGGAACAAAGTACTCACCATTTTATTCTGCTTAGGATAGACTAAAGAATGTGGAAAATGATGTAAGAAGAGCCTGGAAATGGGGACAAGAATTGTGTGAGCCACTGACAAAAATGTGGCAAAAAGGTTGACTCATCCAAAAATTCTCTCCAGCCCTCTGAACTGTCTCCTGAACCTCCCAGAAAAGAGTTCCTATGCTTCTGGATCCAAGTGAGTGCCTTGAGAAAGCTTGGAGAACAGTCAGCTTGAGGGCTAAAATTCTGGCTCATCCAGCCAGAAAAACACCCTAAATCTTACCTTCAGCCCAGCCACTGAGATTCTTGAAGGATCTAGATATGCTCAGCAGCAAGATGTGCCTAGAGAGCTGTTGAGGAGGATGTGGTGGTGGTAGGTGAAGAAAGAGAGGCAAAGAAGTCACACCACCGCTTAGTCGTAGTGATGGCATGACCTCCAGCAGCCCCCAGCGCGCAAACGGCGATTCAGATGCACAATACATGCAAATTAGTGTATGGCAGAGTGTACACAGCCTGTAGAACATTTTTACCATGTAAAATCAATGCAATGGATTTGATTTTTGGCGCCGGACACGACTTTGATCCAGAAACCGCGCCCCCATAGCGGTAAACGCGCTATAAACAAGAAATTAGCAGGTGATCATCTTGAGAAAAAGATAGATAATGCAATTTTAACAACTAACAATCGGTTAATGGTCGTAAAAAGTTGAACAAATTGAGAAAATTGAACAAATTCCGGATTATTTTGCCTCAGAGCGTGTTTTTGAGGCATGATGTAGGTGATTGGTGCACTTTAAGTTAGATTCGAGAAGAAAGAAAGAATTCATACCTAGTAAGGATCTTAGAACCAACATAATTATCAGCCAACACTGTATTCTCTACGTTATTCCTACCGAAGACCTGGAACATATAACGACACCTGCCATTTTTGTACGATAAATGCCGGAGTAGGGGTGGGCGCTAATCAAACGCGCATTTACTAACGTTACCGATAAACCTTCGATGCAGTATCCATGTGCACGAGTTGATCATCCCGGTACTAGGAGAAGATAAATATGGAAGATACCGGGGTAGTTCCGAGCATTGCAGATGATTTGGACGGATATGCAGGGAAAAAGGTGGTGGCGTCGTGCTGCCGCAATCCCTTGCTGACGCAAAAGAGTACTGTGGCATTGAAGAGCTCCATGCACTATTTTTCTTTGAATCATTCATTAGAGCTGAATAGAGATCTTATAAGGAAAACCATACCATACCAATTGGTCTTGAATACAAAGTGACTTCCAAGTTTCGGAGGAGTCGAAACCAAGACAGGAGACGAAAGTTTTCGTATCCTGGGACCAGTTGGACGATGAATGACGCACGCTCATTTCTTACCCGGTGAAAGTTCCAGAGGGAGCAAACTTGCACATCGCAGTATACTGTCGGTATCCGTTTCATCTCGGATCTCATGAAGCCTATGATGGCCCATAAGAATGAAAGAGTCCTTCAGAAACAGTAAAAATTATTCTTTCCGTTTCTTCCCGCTCGTTCCCGATCAGGTCCTGATCTTCACCGACAATCGGGACTGCGATGAACGCATTGCAATGTGAATTGTTTTCTTAAAATTTACGATACCTCTCGAACCTGCCTAGGGAGTTGAGGAGTGGCTTCTATTGCATTCCGACGAACAGTCAACTTTACTTGAAGGAAGGAGGAAGGAGTGTTCATTAGAGTTTTTTCATACCTCGTATTTCTATTTCCCCTATAACCATTTTCGAATTTGTCTCTCTCCCAAATGTTAGATACTACTTATGACTCTGAGCCATGCTTGACCCTCAATTCTCCTCAGGAATTGAAGAATTTCATTATTTGATGTGGAAATGCAGGATACATGGTATGCAAAGACTACTTTATGGTATATCATTTATAGTATTCTCAGATTGTTAATGCAATCTTGGGAGGTCCTCTGAAACAGAGTATGGGATGAGGGAAGGGTTTGAAGAAGACAGTCGATAGAGAAAAGCGGGGAATGAAAGCAAAGTCGGCTGGAATGATTCGCTTAAGTACTCTCCGTGGGTGTCTATCCCGAATTCTCAGGCATGTGGGCGCCTATATTGACCCACTCATTTGCTACTGTTCCCTCCTGCAGTTGGTGGTCGTTGCAGTCTGGGGTACTCCCGACTGCTGGATGGAGACTCGGATTTTTTCCAGTCTCAGGTGGTCAGCGAGGTATCCTCGCTGATATTGGTAGTGTCATTTTGGGTTGGGTTGGACAATGAAATGTCATTGCCGGTAGATTCAGCGTGCAGGTACTACTGCACTTCGTTACTGTTGCCAGCTACTCAGTAACTCTGGCTAGTTCACGTCTGGGACGGGAATATATTTTCATCACTGTCATTTCACACCATTCGGAGCTTCCATCGACAAGGTTATTACTCTACGACAGCTAACTAGGCAGTCTTCTCCAACCTTTTGCGAAGATTCAAAATCTGGAGTCTATTCCATACCGAGATGAAAACCCAGGTGTAAATCGTAGCCCGGACTTGCCCCATATAACTCACGGACTTCCGAATTCTAGTTAAACCGCTGTTCCCGCATTCTGCGGCGCTGGAGTTGATCGCTATCAAGTCTGGGTCAACAGCTGTATACGTCTTCAAGAAAGCTGCTGTCGAACACTTCGTATGACCAGGTACGTGAAAGCTATCAATGACGAACTGGGTATCTGCGAAAAACTGTGGCTCACGCGTCCAGCAGTACGGCCCTAAGGCACAAGCGAAGTCATACACAATGCGCTTGGGAGCTGTTGGCCATCGTGTTATGATAGCGGAAAACACGTCATTTCTGCCTTCTCCGACGGGAATGCAGTGGAAGCCATAACAAATACTATGGCTACACCAACAAGCCATAATCCCCCCTGTCAAGCATTTTTGCGAATAGGATTCGTAATATTTTCTGCAAGTTCCAATCCGCTCTTTATTAACGTCGGAATGCCGATCATGGGGAAGTTTCGGGTATCTGGGTCGGAAACGTATCTGCGGTAAATGGTAAAAACAACCTGTCTGATGTTCCGGTAAGTGATCATTTTCCTGCAGCGTAGCCTACAAACTTACCCTCTCCCAGTCCCGAATTTCGGGACTGCTGTCAGATCGGCGGAATGTTTCAGGGGGCTTAAGCAGAAGGGGCTCCTGATTATTATTCAAAAGCATTTCGAGTACAGCGGCCGCGCGGACCAGCATCCACTGAGCGACCCCCAAGGTTTCCGGCGCGTAATTTCCTTCATTGGTGTATTCTATGTGTAAAATTGTATAAAGTGTTGGGACCCCCAGGAGTCCTGCATGGTTATTTGGTGTGGGCTCTTTGAGGAATGTCTCGAGCTTTCTCAAAACTGAACGAGTCATAGTCTGCATTGTCGACTTGTCCGATGTCAGCTATCAAAGCAATAATTCAGGTGTATTTCAAGGGTACAAAGGTTGTATCACGTGCCACTTTGAATAGCGCGCTATACGCCTGCGCTGGCTTCCACTGACAATTGTCGAGTGCCCCATGTCCCATCCGCCTCCTAAACAGTTTTTTCAGGTGCGAACTTTGGCTTTCCAACCATGGGT
Source organism: Collybiopsis luxurians FD-317 M1 (assembly GCA_000827265.1). Classification (NCBI taxonomy): domain Eukaryota; kingdom Fungi; phylum Basidiomycota; class Agaricomycetes; order Agaricales; family Omphalotaceae; genus Collybiopsis; species Collybiopsis luxurians. Next base: position 621,961 of record KN834772.1, read on the forward strand.
AGAGCTCTGTCTCTAGCATCCTGGCACGTTCAATGGTTGCTTCAAGTATCTGCTCCTGATCTTCTTGCCTGATCCCCTTCTCAATCTTCAACCCACCGTCGTGAATCCATTCCCGTAGCCTGCGACGCATTTTCCCATCCGGAAGCCACTCTTGCTTCGATGACGACCTGCTAGGGCGTTCCGGAGCCTGGCTAGACACCATTGTCGGGGGCTCCAACTCCGCGTTAACAAATTTTCGTCCGAATGATATCGAGACCCCGCCCCAAATGACATTCTCTGGGAACACTCCACAGAATGGACAAGATTTATCATTTTCGAATTCTATTAGTCGTGCGTACGTGAACCAGCTGGCTCGGAAGAGCCCCTCGTTGGCGAACGGGATCACAGACTCTGATTCTTCGTAACGGCGAGCCACCTGGTTGACCCACGGCATAAAAGGAGTCTCAGAGCCGCTGAACGCGCTGATGTACTCATTCAGCAACTCATGAGCAAAAAGTGCTGAATTGTTGAAATTGAAGAGACCTAGGCCCCTAGGCTCTGGTCCAATGTACCGATGGCGTTCGACTGGACACCTGGGGCAGGGCTGGAGTTCGATTTCTACCTGGAAGGCCTGCGTCAATGTATAGACAGTGCATGCTCTCGTTAAGGTCGGTTTATCTGGGTTATAGAATGAACGCCCGCCATCTACACAGGCGCATGATGCATACGAGGACAGTCCTAAGCGCTCCGGTGCTGTTCGTAGCGGTTTTGGTTGGCCGTAAATTTTCTTCTCCTCGGGTAACATGCACCAACGAGGGGGGATAACCGGGAGATATGAAATGGCCCGCAGCTCTTTTGCAGAGAAGACCTTCTCCCCAGCTTAATGTCATTTTCAATTAGCTTCCGACTCAATGACTTATGTACCAATATTGACTCACAAATATCTTTGCCTTGAGAGTAACTCAGTTCTCCGGTCCTATCATTATTGCCTAGTAACTTCCGTTGCATGTATTCGCAGGCCACTTCGATATGGACGCACGAAGTACCTTCTCTTCGGGAACATTGCCATTTTCCGGCTCCGTCATCTGTTCCCTCATATCTGACAAAAACTCGATGGGATAGGGCAACCAGCCCTTCCGATTGGGCTACGGAGAATAGCAACACTGAACGACCTTCATCGAGTGCTCCATTCTCCTTCAAGAACAAAATGATTTTAGGGCATGGTCCTACTTTATGTGTGTTAGAACCCAATCAAAAATGACAAAACATGCTTGCACTTACCCTCAGCGCTGGCCCGTTCACTAAAGTCACACGCGCCGTAGGCCAAATAATAACACTTGTGAATGCAGTGCCATGTCCCAGCTGAGCATCTGCACACTAGTTTTGGATTATCTTCTGAGCCCGTTACTTCAAAATGGTACCATTGGTGCTATTTGAGTAATAAGACAAAATGGCAGCGAATACCAAGAATATGATCACATTGCCTTGGCCCATATCCCGTATCCACCCTTCTACCGCGAATAACCTCCCATGCAACCTGACAAAACCGACACTTTCGCTCTGAACGGACTCGGCATACATTTGAAAAGCTTCGTCTGACTCGATGTTGGATGTAGCGGAAGTTGTATTCACATTAAACGTTACTTCCAGAACTTCGTCTAAGGATTGATTTAGTGGTGTCTCCAATAGGTCTTCCACATTTTGAGGGGTTTCCATAACCGTCTCCGTAGTTACAGTCCCAGCTCCTTTACCGTGAGTATTGCGTCCCATCCCTTGGCGGCGAATGAGTGGGTGCTGAGACTGTTTTCGCTGCCTCTTTTGAGGGCTGGCGACTTGATCTTTGTTGTATGCCCTTTGGCCTGGATGGCGAAGCTGCTCTGGCTCCTCGTCGGCCCATCTTAGAGAGGGCAGTTCGGGAGGGACCTCTTGGATGCTCACGCGTCGTTTCATGGTAGTGTGCTTCCATTCTGTACTCATTTCCTTCCCTGTGCTTACTCAGCAATAATTTGCCCATTTTTAAGGGAAATGTTTGCTTTTTTTCTCTGACAATGGCTCGTACTACTTCTCCCAAGAATGCCACTGCTAACCCTAGACCTTCTGCTCGTCGGAGTCCACGAAAGCTAACGAATGGTTCCGTGCGCTCCAGTACACAAAAAAGTCCGGGTCGCACTAGTCCCCAGAAGTCTCGCAGTCGTGTGGCTCGGCCCAACCCTCGAAATCCTGTAAATGTGGCTGTGGACACTTCCAAGCGTGGCAAACCCCGTCACTGTCGAAAATGCGACGGGAATCCGTTGATAACCTCGTCGGATTGTAAACATAGCAAGGTTTACATGGACTTGGTACGCAATTTCATTATGATTTTTTCTTTTTCTACCGGGGGACAGTTAGATCATTTACTAAAATTTGACCTTTTTGTCTTCCAGTTTCGCATTTTGGAAAAGCAAGGCATCAAGTTGTTTCATGGGATTTCTTTCCCAGATTTACAGGCCCTTCGAGACAACAACACGCCAGCTACAGCCTCGAATGGACAAAGGAGTGAATCTGCGGTTGCATCTATCTTAGCGGGAAACCCAAATCTACCCCACGCAGCACCCAACCTTTTACCTTCTTCGAGGGGTGTGCAGGCGTACGGGATTCCTCCCTTCGGGCCCGATTCTCCTTTCGTGTCTCGCTCCCCCGAAGTCTCTTCTCCCCAGTGGCCTCCTCCAACACAGGCGTCGATCTTTGTTGACATATCGGGGCATGGCCTGCGCCCTCAAACTCCCTTACGCAGAAACGAGGACGATATGGCTTTTGTTTCTCGCCCTCCAAATGACAGCTTTCAAATCGACGCCAATCCTTTGGCATTTACCGACCTCGATTCTGTACCAAACTTAGATGCAGGAATTCCAGCCCATTCGCCTCTCCTACCTTCCACTCCGTCTAGTTCAACCCCTACTTTCGAGTCTCATTCTGTTGCCAATCTGGATCAACACCTTCTGCCCTTGCCGCCTTCAAGTCCTCCCACGGTTTCCTCTATAGTATCCCCTCAAAGTTCCCCCTCAAAGCCTAAACGTACCAGTCGACCCTCTCAAAAGCATGCAATTCATGGTCGTGTACAGGGTGCTTTCAGGGGTTCTCGCCAATGGGGTAAGGAAGAATTCTACCTTTGTGTAATTATTTGCTAACTATGTAGCACTTCCAGACATTGTCAGAGATAGGGCCATTCCCCTGGTTCGAGAAGAAGTCGCTGACTCAACTAGGAGGTACCGTCAACAAATTGAAAACATTATATGTCGGGTCAGTCACAAATTACTCTATGAGTTGCAGTTTCATTTCATTCTATTTCAATTAGTGCGAACGACTGGGCGAAGAAACCGGATGTTGGATCTATATAGCAGCCCAACATCCCCACGCCCATGAACTATTTGCGAATTACACCTCTCGTCGCTTGAGCCTTGACCACATTCCACTCTTGGATGAAATTCACAACTCGATGAATCGGCTATTTGTTTCCCTTCAACGATCTCGTAGAAGTAATGCGGCAGAACTTTCGGCCGATCTTTTATTTAAAGAGGCTGCCTTGACCCAATCCCAGACTGAAGTGGCTGGGCTTCGTGCAGAGAACGGACGTCTCCAGGAGGAGCATCATAGGCTCCTGCAGGAAGCTCAATACAACACTGAGCTTATCCGCAAATTACAGGAGATTAGGAGGCCCCAAGAAAATGATACCTCTAATTCTGAATCGTAATACCGAAATACGTCGGCTGACCATTCTGTCTCCAGTAATTTATTCTGTCCTTTCAATTCTTTGGACAGCATCCCTGTCAGAATATATTTGTCTCCAGCATCACGTGTAGACCCTCATCGTTTGTTTCTTCCCCACCATGGTTCAGTGTTACCTGTCCTTGCTGGGTTGAGTGAAGGTTAAGCCCTCACTTACAATAATACAGTACATAATATCTCTTGTACTTCTTCATTGTTTTCTCCAAACTGCGACAGAATTCTGAGTTGAGAAGGACTGAGAATCAGCCGGAGGGTTTCATTCGGAAGGTAGATTCGTTCTTTTTGGTACCTTTCCAGTCGATATCCTTTGGTTCAAGTCCGTCTACCGCTGACCCGAGCCAACGTTTTAACGTCTTACCATGATTTACAATGGGAGTGTGTTATTCGACTTCCCCTTCAGCGAACGAGCACGCCAACGCACTTCACCATGAACCAAGACCCTGCTTTGAGCGTTGCTAGCTGTCTACTACCTGCGTTTTTTTTTTTTTCATTAATTCAGTTTTATTCAAAGATAAAAGTTCCAAGCCACTTTCCACCTGTGAGGTTACAGCGGAGTCTCAATGCTGCAGCTTCATTGAGTCATTTTGTATGTAGCCCTGAATGACCTTTTTTTCTTCCCCCGCTTCTAATATTTCTCCCTACATTCAGTTCATTCACTAAATCATATGTTTCAGATCTCGCCTCTCTCTTCCCTAATCAAACCGTCGAAACTTCCATCAGGTGGGAATTAGGCCATTGGACAGATCCGTCGATTTCGAGGTCTGGAACGACGGCCAGGGGCGGCTCCATGTAAGTCTGGCAGTGCATATATCGCTTAACCGAACGACCTTCAGCTGTCGACTATCAGCTTCGGGTGAACCAGTTGGCCAAGTGGTGGGCGGGAAGGACACTCTGTAGATATCGGATAACTGCTAGCCATCCTGCGGATTGACTTAGATTCGGGTGAACCGGTCGATGAGATAGAATTCATCTCGATTTTTCCGACCTCAATTAAAGTAAGACTTTCCAGGCCACGGAGACCCCTACCGTCAGCAAAGAGTCCCGTTTGACATGTAAGTGTTTTGGTTCACGCTCTATCCCACGCTGCTACCGTACTAATCAAGGTTCATCGGTCAGGTTCAGCGGAAATTTCACTCTACCTACTCAGTTATTACTCAGGCATAGTAAAGGGAGGAATTTTCTTGACGAATGGAGTTTTGCGGAGTCGAACAAATGAAGATGAGGTTGTGTACCGTCTTCCGATAACCCGGGATCGCAGATCGTGTTCGTCTCTTTGTTTGATTCTCCGCCATCGCTAATGTCAAATTCATCAGCACGTCAATTATAAACGCCATGGACAAATTCTATTGGTAATCACAACAAGACTGAGGCCCCAGGATGTCTGTCGGCTTGAGTCAGGACAGACAAGGGAAGAGATTGAAATAGACCGGAACAGAATCGAGAGTAACGTTAAGGACGGAGCGGAAGATCATGTATCAAGAGGTATGAAGACGCAGGTGGTGCTCCACGGACTAGCGAATCATTGACAGTTGTGCAAACCAGCAAAGTTACATTTAAGAATATAATTGGTATGTGTATGCGCTCATGTTCTTGCCCCAAAATATACTAATTCTGAGGCTCTCATTCTCACACCGTGGTCGATCTTACCTGGTCAATCTTACCTGGTGTCCTGTCTCTACCCCAGCATGTCGTCCCCCAGTCACCGGCTTCTTGAAGAGTACAACGGTATCAGTCCCCTTGTCAATGAGGAGTTGCTGCATCGGTTTGTCGATAATTATGTCCGCCTTCCTTGTCGCCTTCTTTCAGTGAGTTTTGTTTGGTAAAGTATACTCATTCGTTACGCTAACATGGTGTACATTTAAGGATCATGGCGAGACCATTGTTGTCCTAGCAAGTGATGGAAGTGAAGTCTTGGTCCAAACAAACAACACTAAATGCCAAGTACGCACTTAACTTTTAGCATGATGCGTTCCTCTATTCATTTTCCACTTAAGACGATTTCTCCGTTCACATTATACCTTGAAGTTCTCGCTAAAGTATGCGTAATTGGTCAGGAAAAATGTCTCTTGGCTGTTAGGATCACAAATTCGGGTCTAAATATGGGTTCGTTATATTTTTCTTCGTTATAAATTCTAGTTTTACCAACAAGTATTCCAGATCTACAGCGAATTAACCGCATTGTGAAGCTCATACATACCCACCCCTGCGGCGATGAGGTTTTCAACATCTCCGGCCAACAGACAAAGGTACATTCTTCATTCTTGAAATAACTCAATCCTTTCCTCATTACTCCTCTCAGCAAGAAGAGCTGGGTGCATACACTGAAGCCCTTCTCTCTTGGCCAAGTGAAATCTCTACAGTCTAATACTAGTGATATCTTTTTGTACGTGTAGACGCAGAGCCTCCTTTTGTACAGATATGTGTGGAATACAGAGTCATGGTGGTTTTGAATGAAAATTTTCGGTCCGACGCTTGACTAGGGACTCAGTTCTCCGTGATGGGAAGCTGCTTCCGTACTGGTCCAAGCTGTTTATCCCAGCATTTCAGTTCAAATCGAACATTTTATCAGAATATCATAACCGTAACTACATTCAAAAACTAATACAATTTGATAAGCATTTTTCTCTCGCCCTGGGAAGTACGCGTAAGACACCAGATTCGATAGTCAAAGAATTATGGGGCAGGCACGAATCGACCAGAGGTACGACGAGCACGCAAACTGTTATTGCTGCGGTCAGTACCCAGGCCATTGCTAGGACGTCCGCCATGCTGCCTGTTCGGCAAATGTAAGAGTGCGCTAATAAGCGTTCGTCTGGTGCCTCATGAGTATTTAAATATTAGAAACAGAACGAAACTCGCACTGGTTCACAATTTTACTCTTCATCTGCTCGTTCTCTAGTGCTAATGCCTCCATCCTCGGAAGGTAAACTTCAGTCTTGCTGGTGGCCACAAAGTTAGTAAGATTTGGGACAGATTAATAACTCACGAGTATAGTTACCATGTCTCAATAACAGCTTCGAGTCGTTTGTTCTTGGCCAGGAGCTCATCGTTTTTGGAGATCAAGTCGTTAAACATACGAGCGAGCTCCTGATAGGCTTTTCCAGACTGGCTAATCGTTGTGACCCAAATAAGTTCACGCGCGGATGAATCTAATCCAAGAAAAACCTCACAAATTTTGAATAACAGTTTCAAGTCGATTGTTACACCTCCGAAGATCCATATTCAGGTTGAGCACCAACGCCAGTCGGTCTTTCAGGTGATTGACTTCAGTTATCACAGAATTTTTGTCTTGTTCGGACATGGATGAAGCGACAGGTCTCTTTTGTTGAGCAAGCTTTGCTGAAGAGGGAAAATCGAATTCGGTCTTTCGATAAGCGCGCATGATTTTTTTCCTTTGAGTCACGTCGTTCCCGTGATTCATAGAAAACCCGTTGGCCCATGGCGTACGAGAAAATGAGTCTGGCAAAAAGTTAAGTGAAGATGAGGAATGAACCCTTGAAGGTGGGTGGAACTCAGACCAATTCACGCATAAGTGACTGCCCCCCACGTGACCGCGGAGTTCCGTATGATGCAGAAAATACAGTTATAATACGCATGTCTAGCTCTATCTCAACCTCATAATTACGGGCCCATCTGTGCACTTGAGTCCAATCGGGGACCAAACATGAACTTAAAGAAGACTGCGGAAGAATACAAACGATCGATTACGCGTCAGTACTCGCGATGGAGGGCTGGAACCGCAGACTACTTGGTGTAAAGAGTGCAGCGAAATTCTGGATGTCGTGTAAGTTATCAAAGAGGATTGCCTGTGTTGATTGACTAACATAGAAATTTCATTCCCACCCTTCTCCGAGTCTAAGACAGAGTACTTCACACTGGACCCCTAATACTTCTTTATCTGTAGAAAATTAACTATGGCGAGCCACTGATGTCTCCGTCAAGTCCCTCAAAATAATCTTCCAATCACAAAAGATTTACTACTGGTGTCTTCGCCAAGTCCCTCGAAATAGTCTTCCAATCACGAATAGTCAGATGGGGTACAATCGAGCTGAATTAGGTCTCAGAGGAGTTAACGTGAGTATGAAGGTCCTAAAAAATGGAGGAATCTGAACTGAATGCCCTCAAGTAAAATTTCTTTCCAATATAGGCATGTTGCGAAGATCTTATGAGGGACAGAAGTTGTTCGTCTAAATAAAATTCGACTACAAATGATGGGTGAAAGTGAATCCAGTAAGTAACCAAAACGAGTAATAAAACATCTAACTAAGTATGTGGACCGTCCCAGTAATGTAAGTTCACCACAGTGGTACATTAAAAGATACTTTCAAACCCATCTTACGGTCAAGCCGAGTCTGAGAGAACAATATCAGAAGCTATACGAACAATAGATGCAGAATCCCATTCACAGCTCTATGATCGGTTCTGTACTCTCCTCTCGAGATATAAGTCCTGGACAATAATCGGAAAATAATTGTTCTTACCTTATCGAACTCGAGGTGGCCAGAACATAAGATGTATCGACATACTATGTACGATGCGAGATATGTCGATTGTTTGCAGTTACAGTGTTGAAAAAATAGTTCTTACCTTATTGAGATGGCCAGCCTGAAAGGTGCATTGAAATACAGCGCACGATACAAGATACGTAGCTTGTTTGGGGGGGTCACACAATGCGACTACTGCGAATAATATTTGTACGCCGTTTCGATGGGCTAAGCCCATATGCAGTCCTTAGGTGAAACAATGTTCTTACCTTTACTTGCTTTACTGATCGATCGAGGTTCATCAGGCTTCAGAGTTGATAACAGTTTACCCTCTAATACTTGCAAGATAACCTGAATGATAGAATTCATACCAGAAATGAGGGCTGCGCACGTAAATGTCTATGAAGGTGTGGAACGTATTCACTAGACTTGCAGTTCAAAATGATGTTTATTTAAGCTAGTTTAGACGTATACCTACAGCGCTACAAGATAAACTCGCATAAGACAAAGATTTTCAATCAAAGATTGTGAGTTTCCCTCACAAAGCAAGGCCAGGTATTTGGTGGAACTAGGTGGCTGCCAACCCAATGACAGTCGCTGATATGATTGTGAAAAAGCGAGTGGTCGCTCTCCTGCTTGGTAGCCATTAGGGGTGGTCGTGCGCTCCATCTGCCTTCGTAAGTTAAACGAAAGCAGGAGACGAGGCTTCAGACATTTTTTTTGACTCTTGCAAGTACTGACAGGCCCCCTCTCAACGCAAGAGGTACATATGAACAAGTGTGCAGTACGTCAGCCCTTATTTAGTAATTTACCGTCGTCCTGGTCAACCGCGTTTGCTCCCTCGTGGGACCCCGCACGGAGTATTGATCTATTTTGGAAGTAGTTCACAGAATTATAATATTTTCTGTCATGAAGGGGGGTATTGAATTCAGTAAAGTTAACCCCGAATATCCTGCTCTAGTCACATATATCAACATTCAAAACTACCGTTAGAAGCGTACGATCCACATACACAAAGGAACCCGCGGGGTCGATATCGAATACGGTATTCGGAGAACGTCAGAGAAGAATCAATGGTTCAATTGTCGAAAGCAAGATGAACACTCGTAATGCATTTGAATTAGATGAAATGGACCAGCTCGCGGCTTTGGTGTCAAACCTGGTTGAGCTGGGGTCCAAGGCGAGTTATTTTGTTACGCGATCACACGAGGGAAAAAACACCTGCACAGTTCGAGACAACCCCCAGTTTCCACAGCACCTCATCGCTACTTTCGTGGATTCTCAGAGCGAATTACTGCATCTTGATTGAAACCTACATCCATGCCTTCCCGAAGTAGTACCTCTCTCAAGATACCTTCTGCTCTCCTAACTGATTACCCCACAGAAAAAATTACACTCCACGAGACTCTAGAATCAAAGGAGCGGAGACTGGTGACTTTGCGCCAAGAGATTGAACTTCGCAAGCAAAAGCCTGTACGAGCTCAGAATAAGGCCCAGTCTGACCGGGCGCGCATAAAAAAGGAGAAGGAAATCCAGGATTTGGAGACTGAAATTGCGTCCATGCGAAAGCCCCCAAACGATGACCATTTAGTGGCGAGAGGTAGGTACTGTTTTATTGTTGAAGTTCCCATGCTCATACTCAGCCCAGCCTCGTCCGTTTTGTCTGACCTTTCTGACATTGACACTGAGAACCTAAAGGCCTCAACTTTGCCCTCCCGTCGTGATCAAGAGCCGAACATAGATGGACTAACCCAGAAACCGATTGACAGTAGCACTTCAACGAATGTGTTGAACGCTCCTGGGTTTCCAATGCAGCAACACGAAGACAAATTGACAGGGGCCCAACAGGCAAATGGTGTTTGGAATGGTAAGCTTCATCCAAACGCCTTGTTTCCTTTCTTCACCAAATCGACAGACACTTCGGTTGGTATAATCAATGACGAGCATTTGCCCAGTAAGTTCATTGTGAATATCCTTCCAGGGTAACGTTGATACGGTCGAGTTAGATATTAAACCTGATGCTATGCCCGGTCAATCCCAGACTGAGGGAGCTCCAGAAACCACGAATATTCTGCAAGATGGTCTATCGATTTCGACCGGAGGAAGTAAAGACGCCGCGACAGGAATCGAAACCGCGAACGAGGATTTGAAAAGTAAGTTCCGGGTAGAAATTTTTTGCTATCTGCTGATCCGAAACTCGACACAGGCATTCCACCCAAGGTGGCAAAGCCCGCCAGTGTCAGCTACAAGCACCAGGCTGGTAAGATCATATTCGGACTCCTGGGCAAATTGCTTTTAGTGATCACATAGTAGACGGTCATCCCGACCTTTTACATGGTCAACAGCATGAAGAGCGACCCTTCCTAGGTAATCCTTTGACTGATGGGCAAATTCCCTTCTTGTTTTCAACCGGCGGCGATGGCACTCATACGATAGGGGCTCGAGACGCGGATAAAGGGCCAAAGCGTAGGCATCAGCACAGAATAGTTTTATTGCATATTGACCTGATTTTTTACAGAGTTGGGATATACAGAGCTTGGATCTCATCTTATTGGCCAAGATCATGAGGTTTCAAGAAACGAGATTACAAGAGCGGAGGCTCAAGATGTGGTCGAAGGGCCAAAACGTAGGTATCAGAACAGAACAGGTTTGCTACGCGTTAATCTCGTTTTACAGAACTTGGACCTGAATTTATGCCTAACCAGGATCAAGAAACTATGAGAAGCGCAGGCAGCGGAACAGACGTCGCTTCGCACGTAGGTCGTATATTGGATCAGGCGATGTTTGGACCCACCGGAACGAGTGTCGTTAAAGCCAACACAAACTTTCCACGCTTCTCCATTGCTGAACCTCGATCAACCGAAGGTAAGGAACTATGGGCAGGATGGCGGTATATGAGACACATTCAATCGGTACCGCCAGGTTTGCCTATATCTGATTCGTCGACCAATAAAAGAGCTCCGCGTCCACTATTTTCACCGGCGACCTCCGTGGATAGTCATTCTCATCACTCAGCAACAGCCCAATCAGAACTCAAGGTCATATTCGATAATGATCCGAACACTCCCCCCCTCACCACTTTTCCGCTACCCGCTCCAGATACCCTGGAACCGAGTGGTATAATTGAGGATAGCGTATTGACGAATACTAATGAGGCTATCGCCGAGGTAGATTTCTCTCGCACGGAAATGCTAGTCGACCCTGCAGTACCGCAACCCACGGATGAAGAATCGATTGTTCTAGGTATCGATGACAAAAAGGTTGTAGAGACAGGACAAGGAAGTATTGGGTCCAATGATGACCACGTCAGCGATAAGCTTAAAGAGCTGCTTGCTATCGCTAAGGCGAATGGGCTGACATTGGTACCATTCAAGACTGAGGATAGCGACGAGGTAGATATGGCGGCATTTGCACAGGCTCCAGCGGGCGTAAGCAACAAGAAAGCCACCGGAGCTAATGGCGGGAAGAAAACCAGGAAACGCAAAAATGCAAAGATCGAGGGCAATTCGAATCAGCGTAAGTCCAGCAGCCTTTCAAAGAAAAATATTGACATTGAGTCCGGTAGTCGAGGGATTCACTCCCATAGAGAGTGAGGGGCAGCAAGCATCGGAGGAGAGTAAAATACCTGCAAAAAAGAGGAAGATCAGTCAGTAATCGTTCCTCGAAGAAGTTATGCACTGACCTGAAGGAGACTAGACCAGGATGATGATGAATATCAACCAGAAACAGATGCCGAAGAGGGCACAGAAGCATTGAAGGTTTCAAAAAGTACCGTAGGCGACGCTGGTGGTTCAAAAGGATCCAGGAAAAAAGTAATAGACTGTAAGTGAGAACCTCTCGGTGCCATCGAAGCGAATATCACAACTTACCAATCTTCAGACGAAGAGAAAGTCGCACTGGCAAAGGATATTTCGAAAAAAAGTATGTGTTAGGCCGTTGCAATCTTTTTTGTACTAAATGATTGGCTAGGGGAGGCGGAGGAAGCAATCCAGGAGTTCCTCATTAAGGGTACCAAGATCGATCCCACCCTAAAAAACCTCCTGCGGGAAGTCGACTTTTTTGTGAGCGATTGCGGATCCATCTGCAAGGAGCTCTCCCTCAAAATCCTCACTACCAAGTTTGGAACTACGCGATGCCTGAACCACCACAACACACGGAACTCGGTAGTAAACGATTGGAATGGTACCAGTCGGGAGTTTCAAAACACCGGAGTTCCCTTTAGAGAATCTTGGCCGAGACAGCAGAAGAGAGCAGATGCTCTGCACTGCGGCTGTCATTGGGAACGAGCCGTGCTCGAGTTTTATATGTTTAAGACTGGAAAGATCGGTTCTCGCGAGAGGGAGGAGCTGAGAGAGGAAGGGGAGCCCGAGGTTCCAAAAGAAGGATGGAAGATGCAATACCTGCACCCTCGCCTACGGGAGCTTGTGCTAGGTCAGGTGCAGGATGAAGCAGGGTGGTGTCTCGACGATATTTGGACCCTGAAGAAAGAGCAAAACCGGTGGGTGAAACGATCAGAGATAGAAAGACTAGAGGGAATGGTTAGGAGAATGCAAAATCGTTTGGAGGTGGCGAAGAATAGAGAATTTGAAGCCATTCAGCAGAGGGAACGGGTCCAAGCGATATTGCGAAGCCAAGGATTGTCATAGAGTGGACGTTTAGCAATGTAAACTGGACAGCTAGAGTAGAAATTTTCATTCTCTGCAATGTGTGGGACTATCCCTCCACGATAGACAGATGGGTTTACCCCATATCCGTTGTAATTGTTTTGAAAGAAATGGAATTAGATGTTGAAGTCCTTTTAGCGCTGACCAACCAGTAGGCGCCTATCACGTATTGAATGACCATTTACCATAATTCTTACGCCTCCGTCGTGGGTTCCGCGAACGTGGAGTATCTTGCTCGACACAGGACATCTTGGAGATCCTACCTATTTTTCAAGATCTATTCAATGTTTGATGACGCCAACTTGGACGGTTAGTCAATTCTTTCTCAATTTTGTCCGCTTGAACTGACACGCAGCTTTACATTTTCGCTGCAAGGTCCTTCTCAATGTTGAGGCTTCTAATTCTTATCATTTTATCAAGCCCCCATCTATATCAGCCTCGTTCAATGACCAGGTTCAGTCTCGTCTGTGCAACTTCACGTAGGATACGGATGGTACCTCTTCGGACTATACATTATGTTGACATCCCGTTCCTTCCATACATAGATAGCCCGTTTACTATGATCAAATCGACATCTCTTCATCCGTGTCATGTCAGCCTCTCTTGGCCTTATTACCTCCCATGGTCCCGGAAGATCCAGTCTCGTTCTGTTGAATTCAGGCGTAATCGTGGCACCCCCTGCAAAAATAATAGAAAATCAACAAAAATTTTTGAATATCATTGCACTAGAAAGTACAGGTCAGATTTACATAATTTTTGGACCCTTCAACCAGCAAACCAGTTCGTACCGGTTCATGATAAGTTTTGGATTGGTATGTACAACACAGAGTCTAACTGCTAGCCGCCGTTTAACCCTTGAGAATAGCCCTGGAGTCCGCTGTTTACCATGTACATGAACTTCTACAAAAAGCAGCTGCTAATCACAAAATATGGGCCATGATAAAACTTTCTCGAGACTTCCCTACAGAGTTGCTTCAGGAGATAGGTGCTCTCTCCCACTCCTGCGAGCTGTGCGCTCTCACGAGAACCAATAAAAGGTTCTATCGTGTTTTCAACCCTTCTCTTTATTCGTCGATTCCTTGCTCCGCTCTCATCACGGTGGCATGTCCTCAGAGTGAACGGTGCCCTACGCTGAAACCCCATCCGGCCAGCTTCGTTCGAAATCTGGATATCTCTGATAGGTGGCTTGGCCCTGAAGTTGTCTCCGGTTTCCTGAAAGACACACTTAGAAATATAGCTCGATTTCGACCTGCTTACCGTGTAGTCTCTGCAAATTTCGATACGAGGCGGAGCTCAATTCCGCGCGCGATGACTGTCTTAGGTCCTTCCTTTGTAACGGTTACTTCCTTGATCTTAGGACAATCATTCCCTTCCACTGGTGCCTTGGAATCTTTGGCTGGATCCGTAAGTCGCCTAGTTTTTCAGCGTTGATATATCTTATATGGGACTTGAGTAGCATTCCATCTTCGGGCCTTTGCTCAAGACAGTGGTCATTTCCTTTGGCTATGCCTTGCCACCCAGTGAGTATATCTTTTATGTTCCCCGGTAAAGCTGAAGTCTCATTTCAATGGATCATCGAAGACGGCTACCAGGATCTCGCCAGCCTTCTCCTCCGCATTGTCATTCACAACTCCAATATAAAACATTTGGAACTTCGCCTCCCCACCTCATATCACCCTGAAGAAGCCGATGTACTGCAAGCCCTCCTTGATTCTGAACAACTGCAAATTCCTTTGCTCGAACACCTCGCCTTCTTCTCTAATTTTTGTCGGCATATCTTCGATCTGCAGGCCTTTATCACTCGTCATTCCGAGAAACTTCAACGCGTCGATTTATTTATGGATGCCCTTCGGTCCATGAACCTCTCTTTTATTGAGTCCCTGCACTCTCTGCGGTATTTTAATGGCACGGCTGACCAAGTTACATTCGTATGCTATGCACACCCGCAGACCCTTAACAGCGTCACTGTTCACTCCTTTAGTCCATTCACTCTTCCTCGGGCGACTTCCTCTCTGCACGAAGCCCTAGCTCAAACGAGCTTCTTGCAAAGTCTTCGCATCAGCGATTCTTGTCCCTGGGCTGGTTATGATTACGATTCTGTGGCTGAAGTGGTGGAGGCTTGTCCCCACCTAACTAATTTTGACTGTTTAGTTGAGGAGAGTCTCACTTCCTCGTCTGAGGTAAATTTTTTCTTAGTTGTATCTCACTTCTCTTACCAACCGTCTGCTTTTCAGGCTCTACTCCCACTGTACAGAACGGTACTTCAGGCTCTCCGGCACTTAGAATTTCTAACGATTCGCACTTTCTATGTATTCAATATCGCCGACGTGAGACGAGTACATACGGTCGCTGTTCATGATGCGCTAGTCTCGCTGGATCTCCCCTTCAGGCAATTACATGTTGCGGCGGGCAGGGCTCAGGGCCCACCAGTTTGGTCTTATCTCTTTGCGGGGCAGAATAACTTAGTGTAAAGAACGAGTATACATTACTTTCTGTGACCCCATTGTCTGTAGAGGTTTAAGTACTTTTGATGGCTTGACCGGTCACTAGTTACGCTGTACGCACAAAATTATTTTTTTTTCTGTACCAAGTCAATCTCAATTCAGATGCGCACTCATTTTTGTGTACGCTGAGTGATGTTGTACTTTGTTGATCCATATTTATTTCTAAAGGTTATGTCAAATAAGGCCTTCCGAGGAGTTGCTTAAGTGGAACATCAACTACGACGCGAATGGGAACAACGAATAAGTGAAAGTCTTATATCGTTGTATTGTGTGAGGTGTTCAGAGTGTTTTTGAACATCTATATAGGTACTTTGATACATATTCGTGTACCAGACACAGGAGAACTTTAGGCCGGACCAAGACCAGAGGGGAATGGTACGCAGGCTGGATGCTTGACTGTAAACTGTTGCTAACGGGCTCATTTGGCTTGTTTTCAGGCGACGGAAATTGAGAATTTGCCTTGGACATTTCAGAATGTCTTGCAGCACCCCGAAATTTTAACCAGACATGCTGCTCCAGGTACAGGTAAGATTTTCAGTTTCTATTCGAAGTGCCCCAGTTTTGAATGTCTTTCAGAAATTGGTGCTTTCGACGCAACTCTGGGGAATGTTGTTGAAGGAGATCTTGCTGTTTTGACACCCAACGCCGATGCTCTATATTACCCTCCTCGAATCTGTCGCGTTCGACTACGCAATGACTACCATTATGCCACAGATGATCCTGTTTACTATCCTCAACCGTTTGACCCACAAGCTCCTCATCTCGCAATCATGCTTACCCCTACCCGTGGATTGAACGACCCTTATTCCGCAGCTTGGATAAACCCAACTTCCGATGACTTCAAAACTACACGGGAAAACGACAAGATAATAGTGGGACATTTTGTGAATTCCTATATCAGCAGCCTGCAAAAACTCTGTCTCCTTGCTCTATCAGAAATTCCCCATGACAGTAGTGACGAGTTCTTAAACCGGGCATCATCTAGTCTCCAGATACAAGTGGAACTTTTAGTTCAAGGAGGACCTAAGAAGGAGCTGTTCGCTCGTGCTGCGATCATACGACGTCTCTCTCTCGAGATCAACGCACGGGTTCGCTGGCTTAGTGATAAATGGCAGCAAAGGCTCGGTAATGCGAAACTTAGAAAAAAAGCCCAGATTGCGAACGTTATGGGTGCCTTCACCGAAAACCCCGAGGAAGCCAATGTGCTCTTTCATATGGGAATTCCTGTCTGGCGTGTGATTCATATGGACAGGCTGCCTCCGATGCAGCGAATCGACCATGTCTCTCCTGTTATTAAGGAAGACTCCTTCGGCATGCTGTTTCGCCCCGACGGATTTATGGTTGACTGCCGTGATGCAGACCCACCTCATAAAATAATCTACGAAGGATTCCCAAGGAAGCCGGAACGTTATCTGTCAATGGCGTCGTATATGCGGTCGCTTGTGGGACTCAGAGAGGAGGAAACAACGATGGGAACGAAACGGCCACGTAGCACCATAGCAGTGTCCAGGGCTGCTGGGTTGACTCCTTCGGTTCTCAGGGATGGAACGGTCACGACTGGTGTTAGAGTATCGCCCTGTGAGTCCATATTTGGCTTTTCTCAAAGTTCATTTCGTTGATATATTCCAGACGCCAGGCCAAGTAAGAAGCACAAAGTAACCCCTCCCGAAAAAAACCCCTTCATTGTATTATCACGCCCTTCTATGCCTCCGGCATTAGAATTGTGGGAGCAAGCGTTGAAGCTGCTAGCTGACTACAACCAGACCTACATTTCTCCTGTGCACATCGACAGCAGGTTCTCCCTTCCACCCATTCGCAAAATCGCTTCGTCGAATAATCCCCAGGTCGTTGCGAAGCTTATTTTTGGCTGGCTGCGTATTCGCTCTCTGGTTCTATCCAAGCTTCCTGCTCAAGGTTCGAGCGACAACAAGGCTGCCCCAGCGGGGCAACCTTCCCGCGATAGGGAAAACCAAGACTGGCGTGCTGGAAGCAAGGAGTGGCGTTGCCTCTTAGAAGTCGCCGGCGGGATATACGACGAAGGGAAAGATCAGGATACCCTTGCTTCCAGGCGTCATGCAGAGATGAAGATACGGCTCCGGGACCTGGGGGCCGAAGAAATCGATATCGACCAAATATCTGAGTGCCCAGTTTTTTGGGATGGTAAACCACTTCCATTAGCGGATATACCTCCCTTCGAAGTTATTCGTCAGATATTGTGGGAGATTGCTGAACTTGGGTTTCGTCAAGATTTGGTCTCCCTAGATCGTTGTCTTGATGAGAGCGGAATGTCGCTGGTGGATCGCGCAGAGATGCTTAACAGATGCTGGAAGGGATCGGCCCAAGTGGCGAATTTTCATAATGCAAGTGAAGGTTTGGCGGCCACTTCTAGTGAGGATCGCTATCCTTACCTTCGCGCATTGCATCAAGTTATGGGGACCTGGGCAGGAAATAAACCAACCGAATTGTTGGTTGCTTTTCCTCCTTGTAATGGTGCTCATAACTTCCATAACATCTTGAAGCGATTTGAGGAGTCAATGGCCAGGTTTTATACTCGTTCTTTTCTTTTGGTTTTCTCACGTCCAGCTTGCATTCCTCATCGCCTGTAGTAACAATCTCTGTAGTGATAGCTCACCATATTTTTACCTACATATTCTTGGTAGTCATTGTGGTATTGCATGTATTACACGACTTATACTTATAGTTTTAACGTATCTTGATAATCACATTTAGAAATTGAAATCCGTATTGTACGTCGAGAGTGAGAATTTCAAGCTTCGTGATTTTAACAAAAACTGGTTCTTGGATTCCGATATAAGCTTAGTTTTCAACTGATGGGCTTGTATCAATACTAAGCCCTATCTCGACATCTACTGTTTTTGAGCTAAAGCCAAAGCTGCAGGGCACAAAAAATTGACTTAGTCTAACGCTGCTGAGCTATCATTCAAAGGCACTAAAGGATAACTTATCACTGCAGGAGCATAGATATTCCACCAGCATTTGATTGCAGGAGCTGGCCTTTTAGAAACAGCATTCTGGTGCTGGTGGTTTAACAGTAGTAGAAACCTGGTGCCATTGGCTGCAGCGGCACTTTGATACTGTTAATGTATGGCCTCTAGCAGTTCCTCAGTGCTGATTCCATTTGTACTTGCAAAAAGATGTCTAACTCTAGTGCTACTAGACCAAAGTATAACTCACTACTGAAATAGCAACAACATTCTACCAGACCTCCTCTGCACCAGTATTTGATTGCAAAGACTGGTCATTTGGTAATGGAATTCTGGTGCTGGTGGCCACTTAACTGCAGTATCAATCTGGTGCCATTGGCTGCAGTTGCATCTTCATGCTATTAGTCTATGGCCCTCAGCAGCACCTCAGGGCTGTTTTCAATTGCCGTTGTGCATAAATAGATATACTCTAATGCTGCTGAGCTCTCATTTAAAGGCATTGAAGGATTACTTTTCACTGCAGGAGTATGGATATTCTACCAGCACTTGATTGCGTGAGCCGGTTATTCAGAAACAGCATTTTGGTGCTGGTGGAAAATGGACAGTAGTAGAAACCTGGTGCCATTGGCTGCAGTGGCACTTTGATGCTATTAAAATTTAATGTATGACCTCTAGCAGTTCCTCAGGGCTGTTTCCATTTGCAAAAACTTAAAGATTACTAACTTAGCAATGACATTCCACAAGACCTCCCCTGCACCAGCATTTGATTGCAGGGCCTAGTCATTTGGGAATGACATTCTGGTGCTAGTCACCCTTAACTGCAGAAGAAGTCTGGTGCCATTGGCTGCAGTGGCATCTTCATGCTATTATCCTATCGCCTCCAACAGCACCTCTAAGCTGTTTTCAATTGCCCTTGTTGGAAAAAAAAATTCAGTTTAACTATCATTTGAAGGCACTAAGGTAGTACTTTTCACTGCAAGAGCATGGTCATTCCACTAGCATTTGATTGCGGGAGCCGGTCTTTTAGAGACAGCATTCCAGTGCTGGTGGCAAATTTACAGTAGTAGAAACCTGGTGTCATTGGCTGCAGTGGCACTTTGATGCTATTTTGCTCAGATTCAAGTTACTACTGCAATAGCAATGACATTCCACTAGAACTCGACTACACCAGCATTTGGTTGCAAGGACCGGTCATTTGGTAATGGCATTCTGATGCTGGTGGCCACTTAACTGCAGTAGAAATCTGGTGCTAATGGCTGCAGTGGCATCTTCATGCTATTTGTCTATAGCCTCCAGCAGCACCTCAATGCTGTTTCCAATTACACCTGCTTTTGAAAAATTGACTTAGTCTAATGCTGCTTTGCTATCATTTAAAGGTACTAAGGTAGTACTTTTCACTGCAGGAGCATGGTCATTCTACCATCATTTGATTGCAGGAGCCAGTCTTTTAGAGACAGCTTCTAGTATTGGTGGTAAATTTGCAGTAGTAGAAACCTGGTGCCATTCGCTGCAGTGGTGCTTTGATGCTATTACTGTATGACCTCCAGCAGTTCCTCAGTGCTGATTCCATTTACACTTGTGAAGAGATGTTTAACTCTAGCACTATTAGGCCAAAGTATAACTTACTACTGCAGTAGCAATGACGTTCTACCAGGGCTCCTCTGCACCAGCATTTGAATGCGGGGACCGGTCATTTGGTAATGGCATTCTGGTGCTGGTGGCCACTTAACTGCAGTAGCATCTTCATGCTATTAGTCTATGGCCTCCAGCAGCACCTCAGGGTTGTTTTCGATTGCCCTTGTTTAAAAATTGACCTATGCTAATGATGCTGAGCTATCATCATGTAAATTAAAATTAAAAAAACTTACCCTACTGCTACTCGCATTTAAGGAAGCTGTATCCTGCAAGATACACTTAATATATGCATACTTATACTGTACACATCCCCTAATACACACCAACTACACACGATATTGCTGGTGCAGCAAAATGCTACTGTCGAACACATTGTAGCAGTATCTAAGTACAAGAGCCTGGAGATGATTCCAGAAAGCACACTCTTCCATCCTGGCTAAGGCAGCTAAAACATTTTCAAATAGTACCCAGATCCCATAGCGCTCTGATGCTGCCATATATCGTAGCATGAAGCACCTGAAGCCAGTGGCACTTCAATGCTAGGGATCGACACCATAACCGTCTAGTATGGTTACATGGTTACGGTTGTACGGGTGCCCGTAACCGTACTGTAAGGGGTGTCAGCAACACCTATGGGTACCATACAGGTACCCTGTACTGAAGAAATTGCGCCATGGCTGGGGTACTAGCATGGCCCAAAACGGTCAAAGCAATGATTTTTATATCATTGACACCCACTCGAGCCCGCCAGCTACGGCTGTAACATACTGTATATGCAAAGTATACGGGTATACGGGTGCCGACCGCCGTACCGTATGCCGTCCATTTTTGCCAGAAATACGCGTCGTATTTGTACGGCCGTAACTGTATACGGTTACGGTGGCGATCCCTATTCGATGCCACCTAAGACTGAATTGTAATAGCACCTCATTTTGCATACTATTTTCAGCTATTGTAGTGGCATGCTACTGCAATAAAATGCTGCTGTTAAGCATACTATAGCAGTATCTGAGTGCCCGAGGCAGCTTGAGAAACAATTTAGAAACCAGTCTCACATCCTGTTTCATGTGTTTTCAAAATGGCTCTCAAATGCATTAGCACTTAAATGATGAGCCCAGCCATAGAGCATAGCATAAAGCACCTGAAGACAGCGGCACCGCAAAGCTAACAAGGAATTGATTGTGGTAGCAACCCAATGCTTTTGGATTGAAGTGCTTGCAGAATTCCAAGCGTATCTGAGCATTGAAGAGCAACAACGCCTCAATGCATTTTAGGGTACCGAGAACGATAGCATCTTATTAGCATCTCAAAATGCCTTTTATTCGAATCTGAATGCACCTGCATTGAAATCTCAACAAGTAATGGCTCTGTTATTTGACTACTACCATGGCGCAATGCTCCCTGTAGCAAGTAAGTGCAGCTGCTTCTAAGCTTTTTTTTTTTTTTTTTTTTTTTTTTTACAAAATATGGCATATAGGAGCAGAATCATGGAGGCGCCTTTACTTTTTGAAACTTTCTCAATTTAACTTCTGAGCTCTACTGGATCGCTGTGGTACCGAAGTTCAGCAGCTATAAGCAATTGCATTCCAGTGCCTCGGCAATAGGGTACCTTAACCCATGCATTGAAACACATGATGCTTTTGAATATGTACATAAGATCAGTATCGTGTATGTATAGTTTATATGTAGCATGTAGTATCGCCGTATATACCAATATATTTTTTGACAGTTTTGCCTGTCGAACTTAAATATTGTACCGGTCGAACGTGTATTTAGGTTAGGTTGTATGTGTTTGGTCGACATGAGACTCGCTCCCTAGGCCAAATGATGAATAAAAGGAATGTGGGTATATGCGGAGCTATGCAAGTGTTACGGCGATATGTGACGCACCGCTACACTGCTCTACAGCTTTTTTTCTTTGGTTCCAATCACGCAGATCCAAATCTTTGCCTGAAACACAACTCGCATGTTGAAAGAGTAATATCATTTGATCATGCGCTGGTTGTAAATTGAAATTTGAGACCCAAGTGTTAGACGGCAATGGATGCCTAGAAATAAGCCAAGGCGGATTTACCCTGGAATTTCGATGTAATATACTACAGAGATTACTAAAAACCTTGTCCCACGGTTCAAAATGTGCATCAAAAATCAAAAAAATCGGATAATTCAATAAAATACTAAAAAATCACTTTTGTACTTTCTCTCTTGTTCTACATGATGGTTTACATATGATGATAAGCCGATTTTCCAGCTACAGTTCAAATCTAAACAAAATACTTGATCCTGTGTTTCATATGTTCAATTATGTGGTATATTGAGGACTGTAGTGAGCCCGAAGCTGTCAGTCAAATCTGGAGAGACCTATTGTACCAATACGGGTCACTGAACAATGGTACATGTTTAAGGTACCTTGTGATGCACCTATACTATAAGTCCTGAGTGGCCTGTGAGGAAGTGTCAGCGACTGATGGATCACAGTTGATGAAGCTTATGAAAATCTCTCAAACATGATATGGCCTAGGTCATCAAAGGACTTCTATTCATAAGGGATAAAACAAAAAGCTCATGCTACATTGATGACTGAGTAACAAAGTATGTCAACAAAGGGAATGTGTTCAATGAAGTCTTGATTAACAAGGCCTTGTTGACTCAGTCTGCTTCTACGGCGTTGATAGGATAAGGACAAATGATCATGTGGAAGTCATAGGTGGCTTTGCTGACTTCATTCCACAACACAACACATGGGTGATATTGTTGAGGCAAAACTCAATGACTGAAAGTCTGGACTGTCTTGGTGGTACTAATAATAGTTGTCAAAGCATGGTACAGGTGTAAAGAGATCTACCAGCCAGGAACCACGAATATTGTTATTGGCTGAAAGGGTGGAGACAATTGCTTGGCTCGCTGGGCTCCTGATAAAAATCAGACATGACTTGAGTCAATGAGAAATTGCGAAAGCCTGATAGGCCAACAGAGGACTGCAGAACAGGTGGAAGCAGAATGAACCTTTAGCCTCTGGCTTAATGATACTTCAACGAACCAAAAATAGTAACTTGCCAAAACCAAAAGAAGGTTCTACGAAGATTATTCAAACAAATTCATAGAAATAGGAATACTTCGGGATGTATGTGTATTAATAATATTTAGGAATGCTAGGGTACTGTACAGTATAAAAGGGGTAATAGTAGATAGCATGAATCTCAGTTTTGGATACGAGCCTATCTCAATTTGCTGGAGTGGCAAGATTATCAATGGGGTTAAAGTGTCTTAGCTGTTAATAGCTATAATTGCTCACATTGACCACTGGACTCAGTTGAATAGGAATTTCCATTTGAAACTCCCAGAAACTAGACTGCGAAGTCATTGACATATCTTGAGGAGAGGGACTGGATATAGGGTGAACCTCATATGGACCTCACCTCCCCAGCATATACTGCCCAGGCTCTAGTCTATGAAGGCATAGGTTGAACAGTCAGTGACTTGTATAAGCTTCAGTGAAGACAGTCTGAATACACTAAGCCCACTTGAAATGAAGTAGAGTGTGTAAAAAGCCTGCAAGGTGACCTGTGGATTGTGCCGTGTAAGCATTGTTGGTGGTTCTTATTCAATGAAGGGACCGAAGTGACCTGCAGATTGCGCCTAATAAGCTTCCTTATTCCAAGTGACCTTAGGAATGCACCTAATAAGCTTGAAGACAAGTGAACTCTGGTATAGCTGGCTAAGCTTGTGGTGTTCAGTTGCTTTGATGACACTGACTGAGTAAGACTGGTAGTCAAGCTCATTGACCTTTACATCCCCCCCACTTCCATTTCTTCTGTATTCATTGTGTTTGATGATGTTGACCAATGTAGTCTACATAACCCTTTTCTTTCTCTTTGACTGTGTTCCACTATTCGATTATATGCAAGGGAACCTTTGACAACCTCCTTACTTGCATACTATACCTTTCAGTCTGATCTGATTGGGTTAAAAGTGGATTCTTTGCAAGTTCATTACTAGCTCAGATCACACTTATTAATGACATAGTGATGAAATAAAGCAGAGAGCCCTACAGATGGTCTCAGAGGGCTGGGACATCACTGAAATTGTCCAGGAACTAGGTGTTTCAACCAAAAGTATTAGTCATTGGCAGGATAACTATGATACCCACGGCCATGTCAATCCTCACTATCCTGTTCATGGTAGATGTCAAATTCTGTCTTCTTCAACTATGCTGGAAATTCAGCAGCTTCTTGCTGAGGATCCATCTCTCTATCTGGATGAAATTTTGGAATGGCTTGCAATCTTTCATGATTGGCCAATCTCTCTTAGTGCTCTCTGTAAGAATTTGAAGGACTTTGGGCTGGATAGGAAAGTCATGAGGAGAGTTGCAAACCAGCAAGATGAAGTGTCAGATTGGACTTGGATGCATAGAGTCACATGTGCATGTTGTGGCATCCTGGGTCCTAGTTTGTTTGCTTCCATTGTGGATATCAAGGAGGACAATGCTGCTGTGGTGCCTGCAGTTGTGATTTAATCTTATTCCTTAGTTTTCTATCTTTCTTGCTCATATTTATTCTGAGAGACAGTTCACTATAAATAGCTTCATATTTTTGTACCTTGAACCCTCAGAACTTCTGTAATGTTCTGAGGGTACATCTCTTCTCTCATCTTTTATGCTTTACTCTATACTGATTATTTGTAGTCTTTTTGTATACTCACATAGGACTACAGGTAATTGAGAACTTCTGTAATGTTCTGAGGCCTTTTTGTATACTCATGTAGGACTACAGTTTGACAGATTCACAGTCAGATGTGACTTTCCTAGACTGATACTCCTGATCTCAAACTTGTCCTCTAATGCCAATGCACTTCCCAACCTCCTCTCCTTCCCTGATGATCACCAGCTCATCGGCCAGAGCAACTGGGCTGTCTTCTGAGACTATGTTAAGAGTGTAGCTCGAGCAACTGGACTTTACAGTTATCTTGATGGTACTATCGTTGCACCCCCTGCTCCTGTTCAACCTGCTGTTGGTCCACCTCCACTGCCTACTCTGATTAATTCCCATACCCCATCTCTTGAGGAATGGGAACTTCATGACAGTTGCCTCACTGGTATTGTGTATCAAAACATCAAGGATCTGTGTTCTATTGGAGTCACTGAAGTCATAACAGCTAACACAATGTGGACTCAACTTACCAGTAGATTCAACACCAGCTCTGCTGTTGCCCAAGCTCTTGCAAAAGAACATATTCAATAGTGTAAATATACACCGGGCACTCCTTTTGAGGAGTACTTCAAGCAGCTCGAGGCTCTTTGCAAGGCTGCTAGTGATGTGGGTTGCATGATCTCTGAAGACAATCTTCAAATGCATTTTATCACCTCCCTCTCCACTGATTATCTGTGGATTCTTCAAACTCATGGATCACATTCATACACTAACCTGAGATGTGTTCTTCTTGAATACAACATGATGGTTGAGTCAACTGTCTCTCCTACACCTGGTGCAACTACTCTGAATGCTTTAGCTGTAGGGGTCAAGGCTAATTCTGGGATTGTATGTGAAAACTGTCACTGTACTGGTCATTTAATGAAGAATTGCTGGGCTCGTGGCAGTGGAAGTGAGGGTAAAGGGCCTTGTTGGTACAAGGCTCCAAAAGGATTGGAACCTCTGAACCAAACTCCAAATGCTCCAATGACTGCTGTGGCTACAACCATGATAGAATCTTGGAGGGCAGGAGGGAGTAATGCTGCTGTTGCTGCTGCCACCATCTACCAATTCAATGAGGATGACTTTGGAGGTACAAATCACTGCCTGCATTGTACAACTTCTCCTGACTTCGATACTTCTAGATTGGGAAGGGAAGCTCCTCCTGTTCTAAGTAATGAAGTTAGCAATACAGGTAGTGTAGAAGCTTTTGCTGTACCTCCAAATGTCAATTCCAATTCAGTTATCCCATTGTTCATTGATAGTGGTGCAACTCATTGGTGTATAAGGGCTCACCAGCATTTCATTTCCTATACCCCTGTGAAGGCAGTGGGGAGGTTGGCCAAGGGAGGAGAAGGTGGTTTGTTTGTGATTGCAGATCACCATTAAAGACTAGTGAGGGGTCAGTTCATTGTCTTCAGTTCCAAGCAAAACATACTCCATCTTTCTCTATGAATCTTCTTTTGTTGCCTTCCATGGACCGAAAGGGGATGCAAGGTGAATGGGGGGATGGGAAGATAAGTGTCAGGGATTCTGCTTCTGGTAAAATCATTGTCGACAGCTCCTTTGCTACTACTTGGGGGGGTCAGGACCTTTACAAAGTAAACATTGTGGATGATTTAGATTCACCTCAATTGTCCTCTACAGTCTCAGCAACTCATTCACCACCAAATCCAATTTTTGCTCTTGCTGCTCCCAGTTGTTCTTGCTCAAAACCATGCTTGCTTGCTATATGGCACACAAGATTTGGTCATGCAGATATTAATCTTATCCATCTTATGGCCAAATGAAATCTTGTTGATGGACTTGAGGTGACTGATTTTGAACTATGCAGAAAATGCAAGCCCTGTTTGCTGGCAAAGGCAAAATGACTTCCATTTGATGATATAGTCATACCCTCTTTGGAGCCTTTGGACTGCATCAGTCTTGACTTGTGGGGGCCATTGCATACTTGAAGTTTAGGAGGTGCTTACTGTATGTTGTTGGCATGCAACAACAGCACCAGCATACCTTTCCCCTACTTCTCCTTGAATAAGGAAGGCTCCTCTATCCTTCAGCTAGTCCAGGAGTTCATGGCAATGGCTGAACAACAGACTGAAAGGAAAGTTAAAGTTTTTTGAATTGACATGGGCCAGGAGTTTGATAACAAGGTGATGGATGAATGGTGTGCAGGGAGGGGGATTCTGATAGAGAAAGTTCCTAAGGTTTCTTCAGCGGCTAATGGGCAGGTAGAATGAGCAAACCTCACCATAATTTCTGGGGTTCATTCCATGATTGACAACTCTGACCTTGACAAATGCTTCTGGGCTGAGGCTGAGGCTGCAGCTTCATACTGCTATATTTGTAGTATGATTCTGACTAGTTGACATCCCAGTCAGATACCCTGGGAGAAATGGCTTCAGAGACAGAAAGGGAAGGTGAATGCCTCTCACCTTTGACATTGGGACTATAGGGCATGGGTTACTGACCTGGACCATGTACATGGCAAGCTGGGACACCAGGCCTGGGAGGGTTGCCTGGTTGGTTACATTAGACAGCATGGGTATTGAGTCTGGGACCCTGCATGCAAGGGGGTATATCCTGTTCAGGATGTAGTATTTGAGAAGGGAACTCCTTGTCATATGACTGGAGTTGCCCTGCAGTCTAATGGCATTGTGTTTGATGTCAATATTGAAGTGGAACAGCTGGGCTGGTCTGAGGAAACTAATCAACAATCCCAACCAACACCAAATATTGATGTTCCTCAACCCAAAGATGCACCACCTGTTCCCCCATTGTCTGCTTCTGCTCTGACCATGCCTAACCCTGCTCCTGCTACATTCGTTCCCCATCACTCTGCTTGAAACAGAAGTCCCTTGGTCACTCTCCTGCAGTCATTGGAATACCAACAAGATGAAAACTGCACTTGGGACAAAGCTGCAGACTGGGCAACTGCTGTGGTTATGGTGAGCACCATCAAAGGGGGAGGAGAAGTTGCCATACCCAAGTCTTATAACAAAGCTATGCAAAACCTGAGTGATTGGATACCTCTAATGCAGAAGGAAATTGATTCACTTCAAGCACATAACTGCTGGACTTTGGTTGATTGGCCTTCAAATGTCAAAATTCTGAATGGCATGTGGGTATTCAACCTTAAGCTTGATGGTGATGGCAATGTTCTGAAGTGAAAAGCCTGCTACATTGCCCACAGAGACATGCAGACTCCTGGTGTGGACTATCAGAAGAGTTGGTTGATGGTTGCTAGATTCAAATCCATTAGAATGCTCCTCTCTATTTGCACAGCTAGACAATTGTGTACTTGTCAATGGGACTTTTCTGCTGCATACCTCAACAGTAATCTTCCAGAGCATCCCCCTATGTATATGACACAGCCAATCAGTTTTGCTCATAAGGGGGAGGAGGATAAAGTTTGCCTGATGCATAAGCCCTTGTATAGGATGGCTCAAGCTGGTTACATTTGGTACAAGGACCTTGAGGACTGCTTCAACCACACCCCCAGCAGTCCAGTATTTATCTTCTGTAAAAGGCCTAGTAATATATTAAATTTTTCCCAGAATTTTTCCTATTTTTTTCTGGTGTTAAATAATTATTATTGAGGCTGTAAAATGTTTTGATAAATAATGAATTTTGTGGCACTTATTTCAGCCAAAAAATGCATTGATGATTATGTAATATTACTCAAGATATAGCATGAATTTTTCCTGATTTTTATGTATTTTTTTTACCCAAGATATATGCAAAGTTTAGCTGAGGAAAAAGAAAATACATTACAATAGATTTGTTGAGAAAGAAAAGATTTTACAGGCGGCCCACTCTGGACCAGTTGGATCAGCCCGGGCTGCCCATAAAATGTTTCATTTCACAGCTGTCATAGGGGTGGCAATATATTTTGTTTTTCCTTAGCTAAACTTTGCATATATCTTGGGTAAAAAAATACATAAAAATCAGGAAAAATTCACACTATATCTTGAGTAATATTACATAATCATCAATGCATTTTTTGGCCAAAATAAGCGCCACAAAATTCATTATTTATCAAAACATTTTACAGCCTCAATAATAATTATTTAACACTGGAAAAAAATAGGAAAAATTCTGGGAAAAATTTAATATATTACTAGGCCTTTTACAGAAGATAAATACTGGACCACTGGGGGTGCCAACTAGGGTTTAGATTGTTCAGAGCTGACCTGTGTATCCAATTTCATTGCGACCCATCCACTAATGAGTACACCCTCGCTACCATACATATGGATGATGTGTTTTCTGGTTCTTCTTCTGAAAGTGAAGCCAACAATACCATTGCAGGTTTTCAGAATTGGGACCTATCTGATGTACATGACAAGCACTTCCTCATCAGACTGACCATAGATCATCTTGACAATGGTTCTATTGCCATCTCCCAAGCCCCCTTCTTTCACAACACCTTCTGCTATTTTGGCATCATCAATGAGCTGCATCTCATCTATACACCTCTTCCTCCAAACTACTCACTGTCTCCTGATGAAATTCAGACAGATGACAACTGAATGTTTATGAAAGATAAACCTTTCTGAGGAATCTTAGGCAGTTGCTGGTGGAGAGCCAGTAGCACTCATCCTGACATCATTTTTGCTTGCGCTACTCTTTCATCTATTCAAAATACTCCTACTTGTAACCATTGGGACCTCCTCATCAAGTTATGTCATTATATTTACACAACTATCTGGTATGGTATTGTCTACAGGCCAGGTAGTTTGACTGAGGTAAAAACTGTGGGTTACATTGATGTGGACTGGGCTGGAGATTGTGTCACCCAGAAATCTATGTCTGGTTACATTTTCCTGATGAATGGGTTCCCAGTGTCTTGGTCCTCAAAATGTCAACACTCTGTCGCTCTATTGTCTACTGAAGTTGAGTTTATTTCAATATCCAGGGGTGTCCAACAGGCTCTTTGGATGTGTAATTGGCTAGATGAGGTTGAGCTGGGTCTGGGATCAAAGTTGTTGGACATATTCTGCAACAATCTGGGTGCAGTCAGCCTTTCTGAAATGACAAAAGCTCACAACCTTTCAAAGCACATTGACATTTGTTACTTGTTCATTCAGGAATTTGTTGCACATGGATGCGTCGCTATTCACCCAGTCTTGACTACTCAAAATATTGCCAACATTATGATGAAATTCTTGCCCAAGGATAAGCATTGTCAAATCGTATCTGCGTTAGGACTTGATTGGTGGTATCAGGATGCCAGGGGGAGTGTCAGATTGGACTTGGATGTGTAGAGTCACATGTGCATGTTGTGGCATCCTGGGTCCTAGTTTGTATGCTTCTATCATGGATATCAAAGAGGACAATGCTGCTGTGGTGCCTGCAGTTGTGGTTTAATCTTATTCCTTAGTTTTCTATCTTTCTTGCTCATATTTATTCTGAGAGACAGTTCACTATAAATAGCTTTGTATTTTTGTACCTTGAACCCTCAGAACTTCTGTAATGTTCTGAGGGTACATCTCTTCTCTCATCTTTTATGCTTTACTCTATACTGATTATTTGTAGTCTTTTTGTATACTCACATAGGACTACAGTTTGACATGAAGCTTTGAGGACTCAGTGGAAGGACTATCTGCATCACAACTTCACAGCAGATCAGATGGTCTTCCTGGATGAATCTAGTAAGGATGGCTGAACTCTGGCAAGGCAGTTTGGGTGAGCACCTCCTGGAGAGACACCCAAGATGACAACAGGCTATTCTCACAGTGATTGTTGGAGTATATTGCCTGCTCTTAGTTTGGATGGATACATTGCTCTTCAAGTTGTTCAGGACTCTGTTGACTGCACAGAATTATGACTTTGTTCTCAATGATCTTGTGCATGCTGTTTTTCATCCTTGGTTCCTTCTTACAATCATGATACATAGCTCCCAAAAATGAATCCATGGCCAGCTCCTCAAAGTGTATTGGTGATAGACAATTGTAACACTCATAAAAGTGAAGCTTTGCACCTCACAGTAGAGGCTGCCAGTATGTTCCCCCTTTTGGCTGTTGTCTTTGACTGATGACACTACATCCTTAGGCTGTATTCTAGTCTTTGTTCCATCCTATTCCCCAGGTTTCAACCCAATTGAAGAGAGCTTTAGTTGTGGTATGTCATATTTGATTATATTTCTCCTTGACCTTACCTAACAATTGGGACCTAGTTAAAGCCTATCTCAGAAGACATTGGTATAAGTTTCAAGATGCTGAGTTTCCTGATATTGTTTTGCTTGAAGCCTGTGTTGCTGCTGTCACACCAGAGCATGCACAAGGATGGATTCGAAACAGTAGATATATCAATTAATGTACACATTACCTACTTACAATGCTTGTAATGACTATATATCTTCTGGAATCTCTGCCACTGAAACCACATAAGGCCTGCATTCTTCCACACCTCACTGGGAATACCAGTGACCTTATCACCTACTTGGAATTGCATTTGATCCAGGGCAGCATAAATTGTTTCATCAAGTCCAACATTCTTGCACCACACCCGCAGATCACAAGCTTCAGGAGGAGGACTTGACCAGCTATCACCTTGATGTCCCAGTGATGCAACAGGATAGCCTGAGGAACTTGTGCTTATAAAAACTGATGAGTGTGGACCTGGGGTAGGAGCAGGTGGCAATGGAAACCCATATGGACTGGGGTAAGATGACCCAGGATAAGGGGTACTATACAGTGGTGCAGGCATTGGGAATGAATATGCTGGAAGTGCTGAATATGGAGTTATGGGTGGGGGCAGATAACTGGGATGATAGCCATAACCATGAGGCATAGTAGCAGTAGAAATAATCTTGGAAGCTGGACCATGCCCACAATTGCTTTGGTAGCCAATGGTTTGATTCTGGTGGAAATGCACACTTGTGAGAGGGATTTCAGTCAAATCTGCATTGACCTCCTTCTTATACTAAAGTTGTAACATGATTAGGATTATATAGCATTCAGAAAGAACACATAAACTCACTACCACCATTGCAAATACACAAATCTGGTTCCTGTCAAGGTTGAAGTGCCATTGTTTAGGCTCATAGACCAAACAATGAAGAGTGGGATGCTGAGCACATTTGCCAATGGGATACTTGTTTTCAATAGCTTCAATGATTGGTTTGAGCCTTGCATTGACTGACACCTAGGATAAAAGGGTTAGGGAAATGAGACAGTATGTGAGAGGCAAAATACCTTCTGGCCAATGAGTGTTGAAAGATCAACAGTGGGTTCTGCATTGGCAGATGGCATCTGTCCTTCACTCAGATTCCAGGGCTATGAACAAAGTATCAGTGAATTCATTCATTTTTGATATGTAGAGGATGTTGACAGATGTGTAAACTTTCTGCAACACCAAGAATTCTAGGCTGTGCCATACAAATATACACCATCCATTCATCTCCTTTCCTTCAATCCATATTCTTCAGACTCTTGACCAATTTGATCATGCCCCACCGCAGTTATAATAGGATTCCTACTTTTTGTTGTACCTTTCAGTCCTCCAGCTCCATCTTAAGCTCTCAATAACCAACTGTTCTCTCATGCACTTGGCAGTTTTACAGACAAGGTCAATAAAATCTCCCCAGTTGGTATCAAGGAGAAGAACACAAGGCCCATCAACAAAATTCAGCTGAGCAACCATTTTGGATCTTGCTGCTGTCTTTCCAGGTTTCATAACCATAGGCATTTCAACCTCAGTATAGAGATAGATGCTAAGGGGCAAGGATTCTCCAGGTGAAGGTTCAAGCTCAGGAGTTGGTTCCTTATGAGGATGGCCATGTTTCTGCTTTGGAGGAATATTGAGAGGTTCATGAGGTGGGCTGCATGTCTCATCTTCAGAATCAGAGCTATGGATACTGTGTCTTTTGAGCTGACTCCATTTCCATTTAAAAGTCCTGCCCTGTGGCTCTTTTGCCTTTGTGTTGCCTTTGCCTTTCTGTGCATGAAAGTGATTGGGGACCTTATGGCAAGGACAAGTGGGAGTGGATGGAATAGGAGCTAGAGTTCAGACAGCAGAGTTCATAGAAGGAGGAGTCTAATCTTTCAATGGGTCACTGTGAGCTTTTTGAGGAGTCACAGTGAGTGCACTGGGTACTGTATCAATTTTGGAGTCAACAAGCTCATCTATCTCCTCCTGACTTTCTTCATCAGAGACATTAGATGGCTTCTCATGAGTTATAAAGTGCTTGAGTTCCAATCACAGAGATGTTGGTTTTGTTTCTTCAGGTTCTTGTGAATACAAGGTCAGTACAAGCCTCAGAAAGGCCTTAAAGCAGTTACCTTCAGCTTCTTCGAAAGGATTATAATTGTCTTCTACCTTGTAGTGAGCCATTACAGTGTCTACTGGGTGTACAAGATGAAGTAGATAATTTTTAGTATTTTAATGATTTCTTTGATTTTTTTTTTAATTTTTTTAATTTTTTTGATTATTGATGTGCATTTTGAACTGTGGGACAAGGTTTTTAGTAATCTCTGTAAGGATCCAATCATTAGACAGGTTATCAGAAATATCTTAGTCAGAGCAATCTACCAACTGACATGTAACTTTGAAAGACAGCACAACAAGTAATCAAAGCAGTTTGTATATATACTGTGTGTAAGAAAGGTGAGTCACATGGTACAATGGAAACAAAGACCTAGTATTAGCTGAGCCTGTGAGTGGACATCATGTAGATATATTACTGGACACTTCCCAGAACCTACTGTCAGCCTCTTGGCCTGAAACAGGGCATAAAATTTAGGTAAGCTTTGTAGACTGATGAAGGAAAATGAGCTCCTTGTGACATTCTGCCCAGTACTCTGTTAAATGCCATGCCAGATTTCTTCTCTGATAGTGCAGTTATTGTTATACTTGCTTTGAGGACCATGACTTTATACTCTAGCTAGTACAGAGCTTCCTGGCTTTGAGTCAGCCATCAAGACTTATAGAGGTTAGAGCACCAGTGCTTGGTACAATATATAGAATGAATTTTGCTGGCTGGGCCAAGCTCCCATAGAAAACAGTAAAGACCCAATGATTTTCTGCATCACATGAGGGAAATGCCAGCGCTTAATTTATGTTTAAGTCCCTTCATTGTCACCTTGCGGGCTTGCTGCAACCCCAGGATTCTACCACCAGGCCAAGGCATACAAACTATGCACAGTCAATCTATGTAATATGAAGTAGAAAACACCAAATTTTATGTACAACTGAGTGATTATATTGCTGTCTGTATGACAGTTCAGCACATTCTGATGAGAACAGACCAGCAGAGGTAAAACCCTGCTTGGGAAGCAGTTTGCCAAAGGGCAGCTGCAGCCACTGCTGCCATGGCCATCATTATTGATGTATTATTAAGTTTACGCCTAATCTGGCTCAAAAGTATGAAAGACTGAAACCTCAGATGTAGAAAACTGGGACTTGAAGAATGAAAATAGAATTAGATATCAGATAGGTGTTGTGGAACCCATACAGAGACCAGTAAATTCTAATTGTTGCATTATTTTCTAGTTCTATGAACTCTAGATTTACACAAATTCAAGTACTTTTCTACTTTATATTAGACAGAGTGACTGTATATAGTTTGTAATCCTTAGCAATAGAGCCCTGGGGTTGCAGAAGGCCTGCAAGGTGACAATGAAGGGACTTACACATAAATTAAGCGCTGGCATTTCTCTCATGTGATGCAGAAAATCATTGGGTCTTTACTGTTTTCTAGCTCCCATGCTGGGGACTGATAACCATTGCAGATGCATACATAGTGAAATCCAGAACCTCAGGCCTCTCAGTCCTTAACACTTGTAATACTCAAATCTACTAGAGGAATTTAACAGGTAAATATCCATGGGCTACCTTGTAATTTTTCACTGTATATATTCTTCACAGAAAAATTCCAATCTCACTGATCGCTGGATGTGGTACTCTATTTTTACCAAGTAAATACTTGAAATAGAGTGAAGGCAGATTTTCCAAGTTGGAGTGCTTTTTGGATAGAGACACAATTTAGAGCAGCCTGTGAGATTTCATATACACATCATGCAAGCCTTGCCAAAACCTTTGGCAACAGCAGGTCAAATGGAAGGGACCAGTTTGTCAACTAGAAGAAGTAAATTACAATTGAGTCATTATTGGCATAAAAATTGTTGGTACAGACTTGTTCATGATATTGTATTGTTTTTCTTGAAAAAGGAAATGAAGGGAAAAACAGAAAAAGGAGACTACCTCTGATATATATAGCATAAGAAATCTGAGCCTGGAAAGTTAAAATGGGACTTTATAGGTGTCAGCCTTCTGTTCAGAGGCTGACCATCAAAACTATCAACACTGTGATTATCATGGTGGCAATTGCTCTGGCTGGTTCCACAGCACTGTTGCTGATAGTACCACCAGCTATTGATGAAGTACTGCCAGCTGCCAAAGAGGTGTCTCCAGCTACTGATGTGCATGGCCAATCCTACCAGGGATTTTGTTTTCAACCTGTACCACAATCCAAATGGAGAGCAAGAATGTACATGAAGCTGTTGAACTCAAACAAGCTGTCAGAGCTGACTTGTTGTCTTCCATTCATTGGTGGTCCAGTTACAATGACAGTAATTGATTTTGTCATTGCTGTCAGACAAATGACCTACTGAGTAGAAGTCGCAGACAATTACTTCAAGGAAATCAATATTCAACTTTTCGCTGTTGATGTATACATCAAACTTGAACTCACTGAACTCATAATGAACATCAAGGTAGAGCGAGGCACCTATTGGAAAGGAATCTTCCCTTACTCTTACCGGCGTTGAGAATCCTTGATGCTAGTTGCCGGGAACTCATTAACGAGGAGAGATGCGACGTGAACCTCCTACATTGCCTGACCGCACCAAACCTCACAGATCTAAGACTTCAGTGGTTCGAACAGCCGATTGACAGCTTGCTTAAAGTTGTAGTGAACTCTCAGAATCGTTCCGCGGCTAGGCTGACATCGCTGGAGATAGTAGACTCTGGGCGCCGGATGTCTGCCGCCAAAGAGTTTATCGAGATCCTCGCCCTTTCCCGGCAGCGATAAAACTTGAAATTGTCAACGCCGCGTTTGATTTGGACCGTCTCTTGGACAAGGGTTAGAGTGTGTCCTATTCTTCTTCCAAAGCTTACAGATTTATGTCTTATGTTTGAGGATCACGTTGGGGGCGAGAGTTATCCTTCACATCTGACATCTATGATCATCTCGCGGTGGTGGCCAGATGGGTCCAGACCCGAAGAGGGCGGCAAAAAGGCAGCACAGACACAGCTAGCTTCCTATGAGGATTGGTGTCGGCTACAGAATGTGACACTGACTGGGCTCAAACTGACGGAGGACATTAGAGAAGACTCGGACGACTCGATGTAAATGTGGATTTCAGTCTGTGCCATTAAGAGTATAGGTATGAGGAAAAAGGCGGAGAAGAAAATGGTGACTCTGACTGAAAGTAGATTTGCATATTGATTCGTATGTAGCTTACCCATCTGTTCATATGGATTCCGACATTCTATCTATATCTTAGTTTGAATCGATGCATAGGTCATCGCCCATTCTACATCCTTCATTCCAATCTGCCGCTTTACCATATCCGATTCCGCGAATCAATACCGATTTCTCAGTGGAGATCCCTCAGTATATGCAGTTATGCGCTGTTACGCGGGGTTTAAACAAACAACTTTCAGTATCCCTACCCTGTCTTCCGTGGGTCAGTATTTATTTCTCAGTGGTGACCCTTCAGTAGGTGAGTGAGTTACGCGATGTAATGCGGTGTCCTTGACGCCAGTTAACGAACCGTTTTCAACTCGTTCATGCATTGCAAACAATTGATGTACGACACTATATACGTAGAGCACATACATCAGAAATCACAGGACTACAGTCAAGCAGCCAAAATCAAAGTAATACGAAGTGTACTGGTAACTAATTAAGTCGAGCCTTAAAGGTATGTACTATAAGTGAAAAAAGCCGGTAAAATATCCACACAAAATACTTAGGGAGCACTGGACCAATAAATAATGAAACCATCTGCGCATCTGCATCAGACCCCGTCTATAGACATGAGTCACAGCCTTGACTGGGCTTTCTTATCCCCGCCTTCACCCTGAGCATCACTAGTAGGGATCTCCAGCGACGTACTCGGATCCGAGGGGGCACTCGAAGCAGAGGTAAGCGATGGGACAGTGCTCGTATTTCCATTAATATCGTCGCTTGAGCTGGGTTCCATCGCAGAAGCCGATTGAGTGAGTTGAATGGGCTTCTCAGCCGGCGTCGGAGTCGGAGTTCGGGCTTCGATGAAGGTCGCAATATCGGCTACAAGCTTCCGTCGCACTGGTGGAAGCTCATTTTGAAGTTCATGATACCCATTCTGGTTGAGAGAGCACCACGTAAGCACGTAAGCCCCAGGGAGAAAAGACAATAGATTATGAGGCAAATCGAACGTACAGGGTAAACAAGAATCTTTTTGTCCTCGGCAACTATCTTTTCGTGAAACTCTTGCGTAGCCTTGATTGATGTAACCTTGTCTGCGTCTCCGTGAACGAAAAGAATCTTTCGAACCGCGTTAAAACGAATTTTTTTGCAGAAAGGAAAGAAAGAGACGCAACCGGAAGCTTCTTTGGCCAATGATGGCATCCATCGGACAGCAATTTTTCACCCTATGAGGTCATATCATTAGTTGAAAAGACGTGGTCTAGAAGCGGGGTACTCTACCTCTGTCAGCATGTCACCGATTCCTCTCAGCGAGCCAGTTGTCTTAATTAACGGATCTTGGGCATAAGCTTCATTGAGTTCCGGGGAATGAGATAAGTCCTGAGTAGGAAAAGAACAAAGAAAACGAGTTGGCCCGGTCCCGTTCATCTGAAAAATGCCACTTACATCAACGTCAATAGCAGCGGGAATGAGTGTATAGGGTGAGATGGTCGCGACTTTTCCCCCGAGCCAGCGAAGGATTTTTGACGCGGGAGTCGTTTGCCGAATTAAAGGACTCGTTACAATGACGCCAGTCAACGAAGCCACAGTTTCCGCGTGCTGAGCACTTGGGTATGACTGCTGTACCACGAAACTCAGGACTTCGCCTCCACCCTGAACAAAATCAATAGATGGTCTTGATCAGCGAAAAATTTGAAACAAGATAGTTTGATGACTACCATTGAATGGCCCGTCAGGAACACAGGGACGCCGGAGAACTCCTTCTGGGCAGTCCGTATGGCCCAGTCAATGTCTTGCATCTGGTCTGACCACCCAGTCTTGCCCCATGAACTCTTTTTACTGCGTTTATCCTTGTCCAAAGCGGTACGTCCAAAACCGCGCTGGTCAAAAGTAAAGACGGCTATACCGCGTTCAGCAATTAACGGGTGTATATGAGCGTATCTGCCAATGTGTTCCTGAAAGCCATGGACGAAGACGATGAGGGCGCGAACAGGACTTGAAGATGGACGATAAGTGCGGGTGTAAAATTGAGTTTCTTGAGGACCGGAGAGCCAGTTTTCGACCATGGTATAGTTGGAGGGACCATGGAATGAAGACATGATGGTGGTTGGGAGCGCGCTGTGAAGATCATAACTGAGTCCCTAATATATAGAGTTGATTCAATGAACAAGACGTCACGCGTCACGCGTCAGAGTAGACGCCAGAAAAGGAAATTATCTCTCAACCTCATGCCTCTCAATGTACCAGGCATATTAGCTCCCTTACAGTTCCTTCTCAATCCTAGAATTATAGTTCCTGGACTGTCAGTAAAAGGTGCACTAAACTAAACTAGTTTTTCTTCTAATTTGACCCATGTCGTTCTCGGCAGAAAGATATTCGCCATCTTAATTTTAATGCACTCAAAAAGGCTGGATACAGAGGCATCGTGTTCGACAAGGACAACTGCCTCGCAAGTATAAATTTTTTTTGCTGCTTCTCACGTTAACTAATGGAATATCCCTAGACCTTTCCTGATAGAGACACTCTAGTTCCAGAACTTGAAGAAGCGTGGAAGGAATGCCGTCAAACTTTCGGTCCCAAAAATGTTCTTGTTGTCAGTAACTCTGCTGGATCCAAACGCGACGCAGGGGGAATCCAGGCAAGTCCATGTGAGCTCAAATTCGGACAAGTCTAACTTAATTTACTTACAGGCAGAATCTGTCCGTCACCACCTTGGAGTCCCTGTACTCTTCCATGCCTCCATGAAACCCGGTTATTCCTGCATAAAGCAAATCCGCTCCTACTTTCGCTCACTTTCGGATCCTGTCAATGACGACCAACTGATAGTCGTCGGGGACCGTCTGTTCACAGACATCGTCATGGCCAATCGTTTCCGTGAAAAAGGTTGGACGGATCGCATTGGGTTACGTTCACAAAGTTTTGTTTCGAGACATGCGACGACTTCATCCTCGGTTACTCAATCAAGCACCAGAGACGGTTCGTCTGCAGACGTAACTGAGTCTAATGTGCCTATGTCACCAGCGTTACCTCCTCATAGAACGCTAGGTGTATGGACTACGAGTGTATGGGTTCGGGAAGCTACCCTGATGCGTTTCTGCGAAAGAAAGCTCTTGGATGGGGTGAAAAAGTGGATCATCGCGCGCTCTAAAGCCAGGGCTTCCAAGCTAGCCGCGCAAGCCAAGGAAGATGATGTTAACGATAAATTTTCTGGGAAGGATGAGGTCAAAAGGAAAACTGTAGGAGATCAGTCGCAAGAGGAGATTACGGAGGGGGAGGAAGCAGTACTAAGGCGTGCTTTTGTACATCCGTTACCCCCTGCATTGCCCCCTTCTCGAAAGAACGGCGCTTTACGGACTCTTGTCAATCTGGTCAAAAGTGCGACGGTGCTCCTGAGAAGAAGCTGATGCAACCCGGTCCTGTTACCTATCTTGTAACTATTCGCCTTGCTTCATATCTGCATAGTCTACTATCAATCCCATCTCGAGCGCCAAGTTTGTGACGGAGGTCATGTCTGGTATTGTTAGAGACGAAATTGTGCCAAGTTCTCCTCTATCTTTCAGTCCCCCGATACAGCAAGTCTCCATCGTCAGTCCCGAAAGCTGCACAAATGGTAAGCCTCATTTCATGCTATCTTACCCCGGTATAGAAGACTAGTTGCTTCTTTCGCTTTCTCGTTTACATGTCATCGGCAGCTATAATGAGGTATGTCATCCACTCAAAGGTGTACTACTTCGGCTCTGAAGTTCTCCATTGAGGCAAGTCCTCTTCACCATCATACATTATGAATGAATCTTTTATCGAATGACTACTTCGATCCCTATCTCGCTTCACTTACATTCGAATACTTACGATATGTGGCTGAATAGGATAGGATGGATATTATACTGACCAAGGTTCGAGTCCCGGACGACCGGTTCACCATGATGCACCTACAGCCGCTGAGCACTACATCTATGGAAAGTTCAATTGTATCAGCAGATCGATTATTACTGTAAGCTAGACGCGCAACTAAAAGGCAGAGCGATACTACGCGCTCGATGGTTCTTCATTTTATGCGACGTTCTGAATTAATTACCTAGAATATACAGCGCTGACCAGGGCCGAATCGGGACTGAATCTGTCAGACGCGCGACAACATTTCATTGCCGATTCAGATTTGTACTAGCAGTGTGCATGGTTATACTGTCGTTCCGTTTCAGAGGCCACGCTAAATATCGAACCAAAGCTGTTCCTTCAAAGGTTAGATCTACAGTAGATCCGCTCATCTGCCTGCGGGTCCTATCGATGAATAGTTCCACTGCAGTCCAAGTGGTACTTATACTACCCGTGCAGCTTTCCATGGTGGGTCCAGCAAACATTCGCATTCCAAGTCATGATTCCTCAACTCTATAATCCACTTGCTTTATTATTATTTTGTGCTTGCCTGCTGACTCTACTGATTCGAACGGCTTGGGGAATCCTTCGATGGTATCTATTCATACGAAACTCTGGTATTCCAGAGATTGAGAAATTGAAGGACCGTCCTTCGAGATCGTTGCGTAGAGGTACGGCAGTCATATGTGGAGGGAGGTCTGTAGAATATCTTTTTCTCTGTTCCACACCCGCACTCATATCGGAATCAGCGTGGCCGGACTGTTTGCTGCACGGATATGTCACGAGTTTTTTGAAAGTGTCCTCATTGTTGAACCTGAGGAATGGCTTACCAGTGAAGATGCTATGCGTCAGCTCAGTTGGGAGCAAATGCACAAAAGGACGCGTGTTATGCAATATCAATCGTTGCATGGTATGTTTCGGTTTCCTCGGTGGACTCACGGATACTAACATAGCATCTAGCTTTCCAAGCACTCCTGTTAGATGGGCTCGCAAAGCTTTTTCCCGACTTGGAGGAACAGTGTAGACGATCCGGAATAGCGTAAGCACAGGAGCTCGATACTTACTTCGTTTCTAACTTTTATATCTGATATTTAGTATCCGTCCATCGGCCAGGGAAATGAACCTGGCAGGACCCAGCGTGGCTATCATACCGGTCCCCACTAGATCGTACAACGGAAACTTACCAAAAACTCTATTCCAGTGTACTCGTGCAGGTTTTGAAACCCTTCTGAGGTAGTGTTATCTCCATTTGACTCAAAGATCATTCTTGAATATTGTTCATTCACCAAAGGCGGATGGTGCTCGGTCGCGGGAGGTATCCTCGCATTAAGCAAGTGGCGGGAACAGTCGTTGGAGTATCACCGCAATTGAAAGACTTCGGTCGCATTGGCAAGATCACAGTTCGAGGCGCAGACTTTCAGCTCCGAGAAATAGAAGCATCTCTAGTCGTAGGTAAGTAACACTTTGGACACTGCATTGAGGACTACTCCCTGAAATATTAAGATTGTACCGGGTACGCCCGTGCGGGTGCAAAATGGCTGGCTCAGGCTGGCTACGGAACTGCACCCATTCCAGCGGGCAAACTCACCCTGCAAGACTCTAAAATAGCACTTGATTCGAAATTGCATTATTCGACACTTACATGCAATGTGTCTTCTTCAACTTTGGAAAAGCTTCCAATACCTGAGGATCGGGACCTCGAAACCTTATTTTATGCGCTTTTCGAAGACATTCCAGAAAATGGACGTCGGCTGTTTGTACTGACAAAGGCCGATGGGAACCGATGTGAGAGCTTCCGACTATTTCGCTGTTAATTACAGTTTCTTATCAAGTTTTTCGTGAGTCCAGTGACTATTTTCGTTGGTCAATCCAGCGACGAACTTGTCAAGTATGAAACGATAAGCACCGTGCGGTCGCTCGTTCAAGATTTGGTTCCTTACAACTCAAACGCTCCGGTTCCGAGTTGGATATTCCAAACTCTTGATATTCTAGAAGAATCGCGGCCTGAATTAAGTTACTCTCATGTTCGCGTGCGTGAGTAGATTTGATTGCTCCTGAACTTTGACCGTTTTCCACTGACTCTTCCAGCGGCAACTGCATATATTCAGTATCATAAAGTAGCGAATCTTCCCATCAATTTTGCGGCGCTAGGTGATAGCGTTCTGTCAGGTAAGACCGTTCATTTCGGAAAAACCAAAGTTTCTAACTGCTGACGCTTCGGAAATACGCAGTGAATCCTTTATATGGGTAAGTCCGTGATGGTTTAAGGTTCTTGTCCGATATTAACGATTTCGATACCATTAGCCAAGGATGTACCAAAGCCATGCTGGGTGCAATCGCTCTATATACGACACTTGCTCAGTCCGAAACACCCGAAGAATTACCACCTGACTTCTCTGAGCGTTACTTCAAGGAACACTTCAATAAAACTGATTCTCTTTGGTGTGTACTTCGTCTCAAGGCCAGATTATCACTGCTCACATGCTTACTACCCTCATTTTTCCAGGCAAACCACTCGTGTTCTTGGTACTTTTTGCATGCAGTATCGGAACGCCGACATCCTTGAGCTTACCTGTTTTGTTTTCCAGATTACGGTGTACCTTGCACAAAACCTATCGCCGGAGAAGATCTTAGTTCAGGCAGGCTTTTACGGTGGTATATCCGAAAGCTATGGTCCTTGGCCATCAAGGTGAAAGAAAAGCTATTCACTTTTATGATTCTTCGGATTTCTGATCTGAAATAATTATATTACACAGGATGAGCAGGCTAGACGAGTTGTCTGGGATGGCGCAATGGGGTATGGAACTTCCGTAGATCCTTTAAATCCATGGCTTGCGGTGAAGGTTCTCTGGAACTCTGTTACCGGAGTGTGGTTATCGATCTTGCCTAATTCGGCGTAGTATACCCTGCTTTGACCGGCTCATGAGAGCACGTGCAGTCTTGGGTTTTAACTTTTTACCTTGTTAAGGCGATAAAGATAATGACATTGCATAACTACTAGTATATGATATCTTGCAAACGTCCCAGCTTTACCTTAACATACTCAATCTCAGGCTCCGAGTTTCCTGCCGTCCACCGATGCATGTAAAGTGTCGGGAAGAAAATCTCTGCTTCTTGCTCAATCTCGGATCATCCTTTTTCCGCATACTCAGTTATCCGATGCTGCTTGCAATGATACAACTGAAAAGGAAGTCTCGATACTTTTCTGGGAAGCTTCTGACAAAGTGAAGTACAATTTATCCGGCATATGTACTTTGTAACTCCCTTCCACTTCGTTGCTTCCAGCCGTTCCGAATGTGGAATCCTATTGCGTACTCCATCTGGCTATCTACGCCGAATCAGGAAATGTAGATAATCACACTCCGGTAACAGAATTCCAAAGGACCTTCACGACAAGCCATGGATTAAATGCATCAATGGAAGTTCCATACGCCATTGAACCATCCCAGACAACTCGTCTCGCCTGCTCATCCTGTTTATTAAATTTAGTTGAAATCAGAAACCGGAATCACAGAAGTGAATAAATTTTCTTTCACCTTGATAGCCAAGGACGATAG
Organism: Collybiopsis luxurians FD-317 M1; assembly: GCA_000827265.1. Taxonomy (NCBI): domain Eukaryota; kingdom Fungi; phylum Basidiomycota; class Agaricomycetes; order Agaricales; family Omphalotaceae; genus Collybiopsis; species Collybiopsis luxurians. Next base: position 665,468 of record KN834772.1, read on the forward strand.
CTTTCGGATATACCACCGTAAAAATTGGCCTGAACTGAGATCTTCCCCAGCGATAGGCTTTGTGCAAGGTACACCATAATCTGGAAAATAAAACACGTAAGCTCCTGGATGATAGGATTTCTGGTATTGAGAGTGAAAAATACCAAGTAGGCGAGTAGTTTGCCTTCCAAAATATGGATGGGAAGTATGTGAGTAGTGACTCAGAATTAGCCTTGAGGAGAACTACACACCAAAAAGAATCGGTTTTATTGAAGTGCTCTTTGAAGAAACGCTCAGAAAAGTCAGGTGGTAATTCTTCAAGGTTTCCGGACTGAGCAAGTGTCGTATATAGGGCGATTGCACCCAGCATGGCTTTGGTACATCCTTGGCTAATGGCATCGAAATCGTTGATATCGGACGGGAACTTTAAGCCATCACGGACTTACCCATAAAAGGGATTAACTGCGTATTTCCGAAACGACAGCAGATAAAAAATTTTGAATTTCCGAAATGAATGATCCTACCTGACAGAACGCTATCACCTAGCGCCGCAAAATTGATGGGAAGATTCGCCACTTTATGATACTGAATATATGTGGTTGCCGCTGGGAGAGATAGTGAAAATCGGTGAAAGTTGGGTGAAAATTCAAAAATAGTCAACTCTACTCACGAACGCGGACATGAGAGTAGCTTATGGCAGGCCGGGATTCCTCTAGAATATCAAGAGTTTGGAATATCCAATCCGGAACCGGAACATCAGAGTCGGAGGGAACCAAATCTTGAATAAAGGACCGCACGGCGCTTAGTGTCTCATACTTGACAGGTTCGTCTCTGGATTGACCAACGAAAATAGTCACTGGACTCTCGGAAAACCTAATAAGAGACCGTAATCAACAACAAAGTAGTCGGAAGCTCTCACATCGGTTCCCATCTGCCTTCATGAGTACAAACATCCGCCGTCCATTTTCTGGTACGTCGTCGGAGAGTACATAAAGTAAGCTTTCGAGATCCCGATCCTCAGGTATCGGGAGTTTTTCCAAAATCGAGGGAGACGCGTTGCATATCAATGTTGAATAATGCAATTTCTGATCAAGTGCTATTTTAGAGTCCTGCAGGGTGAGTTTACCCGCTGGAACGGGTGCGGTTCCGTAGCCGGCCTGAGCCAGCCATTTCGCACCCGCACGGGCATACCCGGTGCAATCTTGGTATTTCAATGGATACTCGATTCAGCGCCCGAGCTGTTACTTACCTATCACTAAAGATGCTTCGAATTCTTGGATTTGGAGGTCTGTGCCTCGAACTGCGACCTTGCCGATACGAGTGAAGTCTTCTAATTGCGGTGTTAACCTAGCAACTGTTCCCGTCACTTGCTTAATGCGAGGATACTTCTCGTGATCGAGCACCATCCGCCTTTATTGGATGATCAACATTCGAAAATGATCTCTGGGTCAAATGGAAATAAAGTCACCTCAGAAGGGTTTCAAATCCCGCACGACTACAGACTAGCGCTTTTGGCAAATTTCCGTTGTACGATCTAGTGGGGACTGGTATAACAGTCACGCTAGGTCTTGCCAAGTTTACCCCCCCTGCTAATGAGCGGATTCTAATCGTTTAGTAAAAGTTAGCGACCAAGTAAATTCCCAGTTTCTGCCAGTGCTTACGCTATTCCGGATTGTCTACACTGTTCCTCTAAGTTGGGAAAAAGCTTTGCGAGTCCGTTAAGCAAGAGTGCTTGGCAACCTAGATATTTTTTTCAGTACGTCGTCCTGAGACCATCGATGGAATGCGAAGCATACCATGCAACGATTGGTATTGCATAACACGCGTCCTTTTGTGCTTCTGCTCCCAACTGAATTGGCGCACAGCATCTTCGCTGGTAAGCCATTCTTCTGGTTCGACAATAAGAACGCTCTCAAAAAATTCATGACATATCCGTGCAGCAAACAACCCTGCCACGCTGATTCCGATATGAGTACTGGTGTGGAACAAAGAAAATGAGATTCTACGGACCTCCCTCCGCATATAACTGCTGTACCTTTACGCAAGGACCCCAAAGGACGGTCCTTCAAATTCTCAATCTCTGGAATACCAGAATTTCGTATGAATATATGCCATCGCATGATTCCCCAAGCAGTTCGAATTAGTAGGGCAAGTAGGCAAGCACAAAGTAATGACAAAGTAAGTGAATTATAGAGTTGAGGAATCATGACTTGGAAAGCAAATAGTTGCTGGACCCATCATGGAAAGCTGCACGCGTATAAGTACCATTTAGACTGTAATGGGACAATTCACCGATAGCATCCTGCAGGCAGAAGAACGGATCTTCTGTAGATCTAACCTTTGGAAGAACAGTTTGTCCAATAACTTTCATGTATGCAGTGAGCCTTTGAAACAGAACGACGGTATCCGTATGGCCATGCACACTGCCAGTCCGAGTCAGAAATGAAATGTGAAGTAGATTTGTCGCGCATCTGTCCCGATCTGGCCCTAGTCGTTGTATACTCTTCTTGACGGTTAATTCAGAACGTTGCTTGGAATAGAGAACGATTGAGTGCGTAGTGCTTTCGGCTTCTTAGTTGCGGGGGGAAGACACCGTTGAGACACCGTGAAACCTACAGAAGAAAAGGGGGTCGGTCCGGTATCCGTCGCGCGCACGACAAATGGTTGGAAAATTTGTTAGCACCATTTCTACTTTTGCGACTCTTGGTTTACTCTGCTCAAACTGGAAGCATGCTAATAAATGTCTCAAGCTTCAAGATGTGACTTTCGAGAGCCCTCAAAGTTGTGTTAGCCGTCTCCTGAGAAGTGGCAAGAGTTGATACTCGGACCGGCTCTACCCACAGTAAAAGCCGTTTTCACCACCCTCGGTTTGAGAAGAATCTGCATTGTTTCAAGTTTTCGGATTGTTTTCAAATGCTTCTTTGAACCGAGCATAATTTCCAAAACATGAAAACAATGAAGCATTTTCCATGTTTCCCGATACTGCTAAGTGGAAAATATTGCTGTTTGGAAACATTGTTAATTATTTTCAAGTCCGTCAATCCTCTGAAAGAGCAGTTAAGTCTATTTGATAGTTTCAATCAAGTGTAAAGAAAAATTGTGAGGGCAATACTTCAGAAATACACTCGAACATGATGAGTATTATCTCTAGGTGTCCAATATCCTTTGTACAGGGTCCCTCATGCAAAATTGTTGCGTTTCGGCATTACCTCACCAACATGAGGAATTCTCGCCATTGCCTTTCGCTCACTCTGTCCGTCAACCTTCTGGGCCTCCCCCGGTAAGGCTGTTCGAGGACACCCCCACAACTGGCTTGTATTCTTGCCGCCCGTGCGGTATTAGATTCGAAACTGCCGAGCGCGTCTTAGTTCAGTACACAAGGCTGACATCATTTGAGTATTTCCGCGCAGAATTTTGTACATCCATGATGGGCCCTGTACCCGCGCTACAAACCCGGCCTTCTCAGACGATGAAGCGTTGAGCCTGCCTTCTCAGGAAGTGGATCTTCCATTGGTCAACCGTTCCGAGGGCGGCAAAGTACATCCACAAGCGGTGAATATTTGGAATCAATGTTTTGAAAGTTAATGGTCGGATTATGGGACGGGCAGTGACGATGAACACTTGCACTTGAATAATTTTTGGTCTATTAGATTCCTGCTTCCTAGTCACGTTGAAGTCTGACTATTAAGGCTTGCTATTTGCCGACATCTCTGCTCCTGCTTCAGTAGTCTACCAGCTCTGTAGTGGTAGTATGGGATCGGCGAATTCCTTTGCGGGCATAGATTCAGGTACATTACAGTGAACTAGTCGTTCGGGAATCGGACCTTGGCCATTATGATACCCATTCTATCCAATCCGGCTGCTTATCGCGAAGCATCTGAATGCCGATACGTTTCACACAATGATCTCTGCACTCTCCAGCAGTGGTTATCGTGTAACTGAGCGGGAATACTCAGCGCGCAGTAATGAGTATACTGAACCGACGAAGCACCGACGAAGCACCGACGAAGCAAACGCACAGAACTTAGCGATGACTCGTTTCGGATAAGTAAATCGAGTTGTGATCAAGGTCAATCCTCGTCGAAGTTTAAGGCTTGCGATTGATGCTGGGTCAATGTCATTCGAATGGTGTTGCTTCAACTGTATGCGGTCATTACTCTCCGCGCGTTGTGGGAAATCGGAGACACTTTGCCATCTGAATATTGTATAAGAGCTTTTGACCAGTGGTTAGCTCGGCATATTCATTCAGTAAAACCTTTCATCCATCCAAAGTTCCACTCGGTATATACGGACTTTATACGGACTCAAAAGCCTGTGCCACTGCCTGTCAATATCAGTTCATCAACCGAAATTTATTTTGGCGAAAGCCCAGCCTGTCGGTGAAGAATGGGCGAACTTTCATAAGCCTATCTGAAGACACCAACAGCTCAAAATTCATGCAGTCTGGCGCACTAAAATTCAGTCAATCACTATCCCTCAATACCCGAGTCTATTGATCATGTAACGCTCTTAGTGTCGATCTATTGACATCAAGTAAAATACAACCAGCAGGACTCGCACCCGCGCTTACCGTGCTTACTGTTACACTTTAATCCCGTGTTATTAACAGTATTTTGGAATACAACTCAAAGCCGTCGGCGGGCTAAACGCTCGTGGCAGATCATCGTTCGTTGGCTCCGCTGCAATATCATCTGCATCTAGGACATTTTGATGAATCAATGCGCTTGAAGAGGTGCATGGATGTTCATTGTGTCCGTTTTAAGTCGTAGATTCAAATTGCGATTTGTGGCATGGTATGACAGTGATAGCGTTATGTCTAGCGAGCGTTGCGTCCTCCTTTTCGATCTTATCAAGTTCTCAATTAGAGCTGGGTATGTAATCTTCTCACAAGGCAGGTTACAAATTAATGAGAGCTTAATGAAATAAATGCTCTGACAATACGCATTTAGTAACTGAGAAATTCTGCGGAATCTGAATATATGCATGTTTGAATCTTGGTTTAGTTTGGCTGAAATGGATATTCCAGCTCCGAATTGTAGTCTATCAAATCGTAAAGATTATTTTCGGACTTCCGCTCAAAATAATCTTATAACCTGCACCTTGACCTATACAGCTTGGTGACGTATTGATAGTATTTCTAGTGTTTCTCCCGTGGCTCAACTGAATGCCAGACTCGACCAACGTTCTATAAACATCTTGCTAAAGTAACTTTACCCCACCCTCTCCTTTCTGCTGTGAACATTCACCCGGTTGAGGAAAGAAAGAACCCTAAGTGACATCCAGCCGCAGCATTTCCACGAAATAGACGGATTTCAGTGATGAATATGTGACTCAGTGCAAACATAGGTACAAAGACCTTATTTACACGTTTTGCCACCACTTCACCAGTGACGTCCTCGAAACAATGGCATACTTTTTTTATCACTTGAAATCTTACGACAACTTTTCTACAACCTTTCTACCATAGTACTGCCGGAAACCAGCCATGCAACGAGAATAGATGTGGTATTTTTAGTCACGCAGATATGGTGGGGTGTTATAATTAAAGACGGAACACACTAGTATCAAGTTGTTGAAACCGAGATTGATATTATACATCTATGATAAACCAATGAAAACTATCTGACATCGGTCCTTAGAACAGCTCAACTACCGAGCTGATGCCGAATTGGAATCTCCACCACCTCCAGAGAATACATATCTACTCCATTCTATTCAGATTATTGAACGGCTTGTATTCCTCCGACTTCATTCGGCGAGGAAACGAATAGCTACGGATCTCCTGAGCGATATGAATTTGCCGACGCATAAAAATGTGAGTCAGCGATTTGATCTTCCGTGCTTTTTTTTTTTGAGTTCGACACCCGTCTTAATCGTCATGAGAGCTATTCCTGTAGCAGAGTTGAGAATCTAAGAACAGAGCCTACGAAAGAGACTTTTAGGGCTCTGTTTATAATTTAGCGCCCTAGCACGTGGTGCGTTTACCTTACCAGGATTGGTCAAAGCGTCGAATATGCAAGCTCCTGGGAAAGTGCTGAAGACTGAAAAAAAAGTGAAGGGAGCATCAATCTTAGAGCTATGGACAAGCTTTAGAACGGTTGCACAGTACGTACAGTTTCTGAATGAGTGCGAACGGTACTCAATTTAACAAGTGGAATTCGAACGTAAGGTCAAGCAAGGGTTCGTTGTAGAATGAAAGCCGGAATTCCCTGGTAAGACGTGTAGGAGTGATGTTGACAATGACAGCGTGTGCGATTCGAAAAGATGAAACACAGCGGCACACCGCTCAGTAAATTGTATTGAAATCTAGACTGCGCGGACTTCCCCTGAACTTCTGTATTGTTGATTGATCTTCTGAGGAACTTCGACCTCGAAGCGCGTATCAGTTTATTGAGAGTGAGCTTTGATTGCCAGTTTAAATTCAAGAATAAGGGTCGATTTATCGCGGTGACTTTACCTAGTGTCTCTGTGGCTTCTCAGTACCAAGATGCAACAAGGACACGAGCTACTATAAATAGCTCTTTCTAGTCAGTTTCAGTCTGATAAGCATGCCGAGAAGACGTACCTGACTCGCGATGTTGAGAGGGAAGAACAGGATGGAGATGGAGGTCCGAAGGTTAGGGAAGCAGAAATAAGCGATGATGCGAGTTTGTACCTCAGTTCAACGGCGTTCAACTGGCAGGGAGCAAGCTCAGCGTTTCAGGAGAACTATGTATTGACTTTGATAACCTCAGCTATTCGCATCCTAGGCAATCCAGGTCGTTCACAGCTGACCTAGCAAGGTATATAAACCCCGAGGTATACCTGGTGCTGCTTGGGAATGACTCGTTATCGCGTTTCGACTAGAAATTATTTTTACCCGAATAAGGTGCCAGATGACGGAGATGAAGAGCAGGTCCATTACAGGAACACATTTTTTTGGTGAGGATGGGCCTGCACATGTCTGCCAGAGTAATAAGTACGGACGATCGTCTTCTATCGCATGTAGATACATCCTGGGGTCAATAGAATACGCTTCCGCTGAAAATCGGGGGGATGATTGATGAAAACCGAGGATTTGGAATTAATATCTTGACATGGGCTGGCGTTGGTCTTGCTTGAAAACGTACTGCTGCATCTAGCTTGGCAGGAGGTATTATATAGAGGTGAAATAAATTTATTAAACAGAAGTAGAACGAGGCAGAAGAGGAAAGGTTCGAGAAATTAGGCCAGGCACACCGAGGGGGCGCATGTACGTAGAGCCAGGGGCATTTCGCACCTGCTTTGAAAGCACATCAGTGGGCGGGCTGGTAGGCAGGGCATCTCTTGAATGGAATGATGAAATGTTGCTCTGGAAATCGCAGTGCAACAACATTTGCTGTACTCTTAAGAGTCCGGTGAGCTCGGGGGGTAAAAGAAGGGAAAATTTGAACAGCTATATGCTTTTTTTAAAGTTTACTTGGATGTCCCCCAAAAACGCTGGGACGTACTGAAGGCGTCGGTTTTGCGGCTAACACCGGCAAAAGAGGAAGGGATATGAGTTCAGGGGATGTTTGCCAAGGTTTTGGGTTGATGGTACCTATCTAAATTGTCACGCCGCAGAGGATCAGTCACAAAAAGTCACAAATTGCCCTTTATGTCACAAATGTCACGTTAATTCTTGGGGGGGTGCGAACAACGTCAAACGCATTCTCCTCTATTCCTCCCACAGTCCTCCCTTCTTTTTTCCTTTCTCAATCTTCTCATTGGGTATCCTGTCCTGGCCGCTACGGCTTCCAGCCTCTTATACATCTTTCCCAGCTTATCTCACCTTTTATATATCGCTCTCTTTGCTTCTTGGTTGCCTTTGACGACCCTGTCGACCAGGACGAAGAAGAAGACAATCTGTCAAGATGGTTGGCCGACCCATAACAAGCGCAGGAGGACGACCCACGACAAGTGCTGGAGGCAGGGGGTTTCAGAATATGGCTTTTGTCAACGGTTGGAACAACGAACCCCAGTACGAATATGACGACGAAGAGTACGACGAGGAAGACGAAGAATCCGAAGATGGCGATGTCTTTGCTTTTGCTGTTCCTGAAGTCGAAGCTCCTCCTCAGGTAGCTCTTGCGACCATGGCTGTCGCCGTACCGCCACCTATGGGTACCGCACTTACTGCAGGGACTGGGACGGTTTCTTCCCCACCCTCTTCCCAACCAATGTCGCTGTCATCAGCAGAAGAGTCGGGCTATCGGATGGAACGTCTGGATTTTACTAGCTCCCCCCCAAAGTCTAAAGACTCTTCCGCACCCAAAGAACCTACCCCCTCCCGCTCATCCATCTCTTCTTCTCCCTCTTTGTCTGGCATTTCTGTCGGTGGTACCTCACTGGCTCCCTCCATAAAAATGGACTTCGATTTCTCTCAGTACGCCGAAGAAGAAGAAGACTCTCCCTTTCCCGAAGTACGCGCTTCCGTATCCAACATTGACGACCCCGAAATGCCTGCAATGACTTTCCGCATGTGGGTAGTCGGGCTCAGTCTGTGCATGATATCTGCTGCTTTGAACGTCTTCTTCAACTTCCGAAGTCCAGCACCGAGTGTTGTTCCCAATGCTTTATTACTGCTCAGTTACCCATTAGGAAAATTCCTCAGCTTTACGCTACCCATAAAGACATATAGGATACCACTTCCGCGATTACCTTTTACCAAATCTCTTCCCCGACCAGCCGACCCCGCACTTCCCCCGCTTCCCCCACCGTCATTTTCTTTCTCCCTCAATCCAGGTCCCTGGAACATCAAAGAACATGCTTTGGTTTTCATCATGGCAAACGTAGCTATCTCTTCACCCTACGCTATCAATGCCATCGTCGTTTCCGAAATTTATTACGAACAGATATGGGGGTACTGGTTCTCCGTTGTGCTGGTTCTCGCTACTCAGCTGACTGGGTTCGGGTTGGCCGGCGTGTGTAGACGATTCCTTGTTTGGCCTGCGAGTATGGTTTGGCCACAGAATCTGGTTGCATGTACGTTGTTGAATACACTTCACGCGGAGGAGGAAGCGGACTGTAACGATGACCCTGCTGCTAATGGTGTCGCGGTGGCGCATCCGGATGCGGTAGAGGATGGTATACCCTCCACTTCGTCGATCCCTTCTCCTGCGAAATCAACCACATCTAAATCCCACGTCACTATCCCCACATCATTCCTCAGCAGATTACAATCAACTTTGAACCCCTTCTCATCAACCCGACGAAAACCTCTCACTCGTTACCGCTTCTTCCTCATCCTCACTGCGTTCAGCTTCCTTTTCTTCTTCTTACCTGGCTTCCTCTTTACGGCGCTGAGTGTGTTTAGCTTTATATGTTGGGCTGCACCTGGGAATGTAGTCATCAATCAGCTGTTCGGGGTGTACAGTGGAATGGGCATGAGTGTACTGACGGCCGATTGGACGCAGGTAGGCTGCAGCAGGATAATTTACCTCCCAACTGTGTCTCTAACACCCCCATCTCACAGATATCCTGGATTGGCTCTCCGCTTATGGTCCCCTGGTGGGCTCAAGTTCACATTTTTGGCGGTTTCGTCGCCTTTTTCTGGATATTGACTCCGATTCTGTACTATACCAATGTAAGTTTCTCCTTCGTGTGTGGTTTGAGTTCTCGGTATTGTTAGCTTTTGGAGGCCGCAGCAGCGGATAAGAATAGACTTTACAGCACACTGTGGAGCGTATACGTGTTACCAGCGCGGAGGGAGGTCAATAGAGCTCGGTGTAGGTTTTATATCCTCACTGGCGGCTCCGTTGTCGACCGACATGTTGTCAATTGGTCTCCGCCACTCCATACCATAGCCACCTCTGCTACTGGGCGCTGGTAACAACGGACATCCCGGTCACTGTCCGAGATTCTATTCATACACGATACGCTCGTTCTATTTTCGCTGGGTGCTCCTTTCTCTCCCCTTCTTGGGCATGCGGGTTTTTCCGTTACCTGTCTTTCCAATCTGTTGGTCTCTAACTTGAACTTTGTATTGGCTTACTGACGGTTCCTTTTTTCCAAATATAGTCCTGGGATCTAGCGTACTTCCCCATCTCCGACAATCAACCCTATGATCGTTTCGGCCACCCGTACAACATCACCCTCGTTCTAACCAAGGATGATACATTTAACCAGACAGCGTATGAAGCATATAGCGCGCTATATTTACCTGCTACGTACGCGGTGAGTGTTGTACATTAGTTCGATGTTCGAGATACTCACCAGCCCCTTTCATCTAGGTCTGTTACCTAATAGCGTTCGCCTTGTCAACCTGTGTTATCACTCATACTCTCCTGTACCATGGAAAGGCGCTGCTTGCCGGTGTGAAAAGGATTCGAGTGGAGAGTGACGATATCCATGCAAAGTTGATGAGGAGTTATCCGGAGGTTCCGGATTGGTGGTGAGTACATCGTCGCCTTGACGCCCTTCTGTTTTCTTTCATGATGCTTACGCGACCCCATTTCCTCGCCTTCTACAGGTACCTGCTCTCTATTGTTGTCTTCTTCTCCCTCGCCATCGTTGCCGTGGAGGTGTGGCATTCCGGTGTTCCCGTCTGGGCTTTGGTATTGGCGATCATCTTGCCGATCATTTATATATTGCCAAGTGGATTTATCTATGCGATGACTGGGCAAGGAGTATGCGACCTTTCGTTTTCGAATCGATGGACATTCGATATTGACTTGCTCACTTAGATTACCCTCAACATCATAGCACAGATCATTCCAGGGACCCTTCTACCCGGCAATCCTATGGCAAACATGGTTTTCAAAGCCTATTCGGTTCAAACCTTGTCGGAAGCTACATCTTTCGTGCAAGACCTCAAACTGGGTCACTACATCAAGATTCCACCGAGAGCAACGTTTTTGGGTGAGCTTTCTTCCATCCCTTATCGGCTCCTCCTGCATGAATGCTTTACTGATTGTCTTAATTCGCATTATACAGTCCAACTGATTTCCACGCTTCTCGCCTCGTTTGTCCAAGTCGGTGTGAAGCAATGGATTTTCGCAAACGTGCCGGATATCTGTCAAACAGGCCAGAAGAGTCAGCTGACATGTCCGCACAACCAAGTTTTCTTTACGGCTAGCAGCGTTTGGTGCGTGTTGATGGCTTAATCTAGCTTTCCTTCTTCCTCCTTTCCCCTTAATTATACTGAACTGCTTTACAGGGGGCTAATCGGACCTACCCGGCAATTCGGTACGGGATCTATCTACCACCCTCATTTGTATGCTATTGCTATCGGTGCCGTCTTGCCAATCCCATTTTGGTTATATCAGAGGAAATATCCTAACAGCTGGATAAGATATGTTAGTACACCCGTGATATTGAATGGGGTCAGTGCGATTCCTCCGGCTACAGGTCAGTAAACCGTATCTTCTCTTTTTACGATGCTGAATATACTCCAACACTGAACAGGCATCAACTACTCTTCTTGGTTTGCAGTCGGCTTTGTCTTCCAGTACCTCATTCGTAAACGCAACTTTGCCTGGTGGGCAAAGTTTAACTACGTGACGAGCGCGGCTTTCGATTGTGGGACGGTAATCAGTTTGATATTTATTTTCTTCACTCTCCAGGTGCGTGTCTAGGCTAAGAGGAATTGGTGGATATACTAACGACGGGGCTATCTTGCGATTCATAGTTCCCCAAAGGCGGATCGATATCTGTCAACTGGTGGGGCAACAAAGTGTATGAGAATACTGCCGATTACCTTCGGACACCTCTCAAGACCATACCCGACGGTGGAATACCCTGGGGTCATTAGGAATTATAGCGGGAGGAGGGGATGGAGAGTGGTGTACGAAGACAAAACGATAGAATCTTGGTTATATCTAGGGATTAGGGAATGTACCATAGCGAGGAGGATGGGGTGCACGTGGACAATGTGAAAACTCTGGCTGTAGGGACGGAAAAATGGGAGGTGCGACGGTTGTTGAATACAAAAGCGCGATAGTTCGTTCTTACTCTTTGTGCGGTTCTAGTTTTGTTATTGGCTGTTTAGTTCCTTCATATCTCATTATCATCATATTTTTCTTTACTATTCCATCTTCATTCTCATATGTTCTGCAACTTCTAATCCTTAGTTCTGGTATCACCTTACGCTCTCTTATTTTTTACTTCTTATCACTCACGCAATATTGCCAGGACTTTCTTTCGTTTGTGTTTTGGGTTTCTTGGGTCTGATTTTATACAACTGCAGGTCGTATCAATCTATGTACTAGGATTGCTGTCCTGTTCCTTTTCTGCTATTCTTCCTGTCTGTCAAGTGAATATCATTACTTCCACTTTATTCATCCTTTCATGTCCCTTATTCGATCACCGTATGTTTTGTTTCCTATTCTCACTGTATATAACCCTCGATCCTCTGTCTCTTTCAATGTATATCGTGTTGGTCCGACTTCTCGTAGCTTCTTGTATCCCTGGTTTAAATATCTTTGTCTTTAATCTACAGTGGCTCAATGCCCAATCTTTACACACATACATCGCTTGTCGGAGTGAAGAATAGTATGCAGGTACAGAATGTCAACTGCTGTCGACTGGCTGTTTGTTGAATGTGCGGGATGCCGGAAGTGTAAGTTGTCACTTGATTCTTGGGAAGAGGCTGGAGTTCGTGGACTTGATGCGTAACTATGTCCGAGGGGTACCTGTACGTGCGTAATACTTTATCGTCCAATGCAGATTCCGACGGGGAAGGAAACGCCGGTGACTCGTCATCTAAGGTCTTCCAAGAGCCCGAGAATATTACTGACGTCCACCGAAGCTCCTCGCTTCAAGGTGCAAAGTTAAAGACAAGTTCTATGCTGGTCACCTTTCATTCGGCGCAAAATTAATTATTGTCGTAAGTACAATCGAAATTGTCTTGTAGTATCGAAAATTTTAATGAGAATGGTAGCATTCACCTTGTACTGGCCTTAGCTGTGTAATACAGTCAATAGATTGAGGGCATACAGCGGAAATCTGGCGCGATACCTAGATCGAACTGCTAGGCACATTGGGACTATGTGCCCAGTGCTTCGAGATAAAACTATAAATCTCAAACTACCAAGATAGAGAATGAACCTTAAGGGTTACAAAAGACCAGACCTGAAGCACTCCAATATGGATGCTAATGTCCCCTGTGAGTGCGCCACTTGGCCTGAAGTGGCTTAACTCCGTGTGGCCTCGGCCGATAAAGCGACTCGCTCAATATGACTCACCAGAGTCGGTCGTCTTTGATGCTGTGAATTTTTGGAGAATTTGGCGTTACGACTGCGAGCAAATCGCCATTCTGGCCGTAGATGCTGTAACAAAGTAACTTAGAGAGACAGAAGAGAAGAAAAGAGGCAGTACGTCTTTTACCGAAATTGCTGTGTACTTCGATGCCCCAAATCTGCTGACTGAGTTGTTGTTGTAGCCTGATAGGTAGATAGATAAATATGACGCAGCGGGAGTAAGGTAAGGTTTATAACCGGTTTGGGACCAAGAACTGATACGCCGGGGCCCGAGCGATCAGATCAGTGTATCTACTACTACAGTCCTCCTCGGGAGTAATATATGACCGTCAGACCTTGCTGCGTACTATCTAGCTATCTATCTCTATATATCTGGCCGTCAGAGTGATCCATTCTGATAAAAGTTGGGCCAAGTCAAGTCAAAATTAAGCTTTACTTCCCCATTTGACTTCAATGACCTGACTCTGTCGTGTAGGCTAGTTCAGGTATTAGTGTGCACAAGTTCAGGCTTTCTGTCGATCGATTGAGTACTTGATCCCGGATCAATCTCTCTCGGTTCAACGAGACAGAGCAGATATATGCTGTTATCAGGACAATGTTTCGCCGAATCTAACATATACTTCTTGCTTCGGAGATTCAATCTCGTGTCAGAAGTGGATTTTCGTGCAATCCATCCATCCTTCCATTCATCGCCTCGAGGTCCTGCACAATTCAACCTGAATATAGTTTATTTATGAGTAAGCAACGTAGGAACTGAGACAAAAAAAAAAAAAAAAAAAAACGCTGTGAGGGATATAAATATGAGCTCAATGGTCGACTAAGATGCAAGCTTCAGAATGACGATTTTAACGAACAAGAAAGACCTTAGGTACACCACTCACGATGGAAGACATTGGACAAGAAAGGTATGCCGAAGCTGTTGAATCTCCTGCGGTCATTTTCAAACTACTCATCCTAGATGTTCGGCTTTGAAGCGATAGGGACACGCTTTATGTGCGATTTCCATACAGATTTGCTCGCGGACAATCCCTTACGATTTCCTCTAGAGACTTGGGCGAAGGGTTCACAATGTATACCGGAATCCTCACTGCACACTTCGCCCAGCCCAAGACTCGCGCTGAACTGGAAATCCCAATCCAAAAAGCTTGGATTAAAGCAAGGCATCTTGCTCCTTCCATTGCTACACGTCAGGTGCTGCACGAGGATACCGGCGATTATTTGCATGAGTACACTGTGCCTTCGTGTACCGCTGAGGTCGAAGCATGGGCCAGACAAACTATCTTTTGGCACGATGACCTGGAGCCCAAGACCCTTCTCGAGACTTATTTGATCCAGGGCGAAAGGTGGTGGACTTGCAGCGAAGGCCACTTCGTATTTGAGTTGCACATGTTTCCCTCTTCCGAAGTGAAGGGAGACTGGCATATAAGGTAATTCTTCTCTGGGAAATTCAAAGTAGCATTCATGTTGATTGAAGGAACAGCTACATCTCACCCCACAATATGTCCGATGGCCGTTCTTTAATGAAGCTGATGGAAAACATCTTGATCTGGATATTGGACGAATTAAAAAGACCAACGGCGGGTACGCCTAAACTGAAATGGGGGGAGGAAACGACCAGACTGGGACCAACTATGATTGTTGCAGCAGAACTTCCCTTGGAAAAAGCTCCTAGAGGTCAACATCCACTCGAATTGCCCAAAGGCGTCGTACGTGATTTGCCCACTTATCAGTAAACCAGTCAGGTACTGATAAAGATCTTAGATTCCGTTCTTCCCACCCGTGATCAAGAATCCTGATTTGAAGCCCGGCGGTATGACCAACGTAGCGGCCTACCTCCAATTAAGTGAACAGAAAACGATAGATTATCGTTCAGCTGGACGTAAACACGGAGCAACGGTTACCGATATGATGTTGGCATTGTTTGCTCTCGCTACTGTGGAATCCGAGTTGCACATTGCCCTCAAAGATGGACTATCCCCGCAGACACGCGAGATACATCTGACACCCTATGAGCAATCCACCCATTTCCTAGTAGCAGTCTTTTTCATGAATCATGTCAGTCCTTTGCCACCATAACAATTACTATTTGCTAACTTACTTTTTACAGCGCCATAAGCTACCCGGTGCATATAAAGAGCTCGAGAATGGCGCATTGCTTTTGGGTACTGAAGGACCAAGTCTTCTCTACGATATGTTGAAAATAAAAGATGCCATTCAGTTCGATCGCCAAGAGATGAAAATCACCCGGAACAGTAAGGCGGTTTGGGAAGTCGTAAAGATGTGTCACGAAGCAGCAAGGGCTTGTCCAGTGAGTCCAACGATATTTCGGAAATATCAGCGTCTCACCTAGAGCATAATCTAACCTTAATTCTACTCACAGTCTGACTGGAACGCTGTATACCAGCGGGAAGTCAATCGAGAATTTGTTCTAGACCAAGGTCTACACAAGAACAGCGATTACCACATGCGAGTTGCATTCCAATCCTCCATAGGAGATTACAAGACCATGGATATCCTCAACGACTTCGTGCCTGGCAAGGGTGCTTTGGCCAGAGACCTTGCGATCACTCAGATATTCCATAATATTCGATGTACGCATCCTTTGATAGTTCCTATCTGCTGGACGTACGCGGATAAAATGAGTTTCTCCTGGGCAACGGCACGTAAGTGGCAGACGCAAGAAGAGCTAGATTTACACGTCCGTATCTTTCAGGAATGGATGGATATCCTTATTGAATCAACGGCTTGACCGTCAATGCATTACTTGAAGTATATAGATTGATGTTATATGTAGTTTACGATTCATTTAATGGCAGACAAATCCAATTAATTATAGGCTTCAACTTCGCGAATTGACCGACCAATCGAAAGTAAGTATCGGAAATCGAAGGATGTGACTATTTTCTACAAAATAAGCCGATCAAAGCGTCGAATTTTCAACATCTACATATGACATTGACAGCCACTAGATAACATCATTCTGTCACTGGAGTCTGGTACCATTTCCAAAGAGAAGTTTTCATTGAATTAAAGGATAAAAAGTATCCACGGGTGCTCGGAAGCTCATACCGCCATCGAGAGCGCTGCTTACGGTGGCGTCCTGTCAATACATTAGGATTCCAGACGAGCCTTATTGGTCTTACCTTTGTTTTCAGAAAAAATTATCCTAAGCCATTGTAAGTAAAAAGATGGAACATGCCAATGTCTATCATAATTTTCTGAGGCACGGAAGCCTCAAGTGTTAAGAAAGTCCCACAACGACCAGACCTACATTTGCACTCCCATCCAGCTACCGTGTCCCCTTGTTGGTGCCCGACTTAACCTTAATGTGAAGTGGCTTAACTCCATGTGACTTCAGTTTTGAAATAGGGTGTACGTTGGTGGCCCGGGAGGTCAAAGTGACAAAAGAGACACACTGCCTCTCTTCTTCTGTTTTCTTTATGGCTGCTTTTTTGCAGTGTCTACAGCTGAGAAATTCGAATCCCTGGCACCAGTCATAATACCTAGCTGACTGCTCCACGCCAGAACAGGGGCCATTATTTCCTTCCACCAGGTTCTCATACATTGAATTGTCGTTCCGAACTCGAATGTGCCCATTCAGATTATATGTTCACTTTATCACGCATTCTATTGTCTACCACATCTCAGTATCCACCTCTGGCTCCTCCGCCCCCTTTCTGTTTCCTCATTCTGTGTCCGCCTGTCCTCTTCCCCATGATTTTTTACCACGATGCTGCGTCTTTACACTGGCAATTGAATAGATTAAGTCCCCATAACGTTCTGAAATTTCTTGACGAGATATCTTGCCAACTACAAACTTCCTCGTGCCGTCCCGGGATAAATGTTTCACCGGCCAAATGAGAGTGGTCGATTTTTAATTGCCTTGGGACTTTGAGTTAAGTTAAAATAAACAAAGTTGGCTGACTAGATTGGCTATGATTTTCAAACAGGATGAACTTCTCGTTGGCGGTAATCGGGTAAAAGACATAACCAAGCCGGTGATATGGCGGCTGCGGCGCCGTACACAGCAAACCGGAGCAATCATTGGCAGAACCTCCACTTCGAGTCTATGCTGTCTGTCCAGTAGAGGCAGGTATAGCTTCAAAGTGTACTTGACTTGGGATTCTATTTAGAAAACCAGTCCGGTTAGACCGAGCCGATTTACAGATGTTTTTTCTGGATAATCTTTCACTAGATCTCCTTGCTTTGGGAGTCTCTTGTTGGTTCTCAAGTGGTTTTTGCAATCAATCCATCCTTCAGACATTGCCTCAAGATAACCTGGATCAATTCAGTGGTGTAAACAGGCCTTTTCATATGAAAAAAAGAAGAAAAGCAAAACGAAAAGAGAACGCCGTCAGCAGCATATAAATAGGAGCTCGATGATTAACCACAATGCAAGCTTTGCAATGACAACTTTAAACGAGAAAGACTTCAAGTACACCACTCGCGATGGGAAACACTGGACGAGAAAGGTGTGCTTAGTTGTTGAATCTCTTATGGCCAACTTCGAATTAATCGTCGTAGATGTTCGGCTTTGAAGCCACAGGAACACGTTTCATGTGCGATTTCCAAGTTTTGTTCATCGACGGTTACTCACCGCTCCCTCTAGAGACCTGGGTGAAGGGTTCACCATGTACACGGGGATCCTCACCGCACACTTCGGCCAAACCAAGACTCGCGCTGAACTGGAAATCCCAATCCGGAAAGCTTGGATTAAAGCAAGACATCTTGCTCCTTCCATTGCTACACGTCAAGTTATGCACGAGGATACCGGCGATTATTGGCATACGTACACAGTACCTTCGTGTACCGCTGAGGTCGAAGCATGGGCCAGACAAACTATCTTTTGGCACGATGACCTAGAGCCCAAGACCCTTTTTGAGACTTATTTGATCCAGGGCGAAAGGTGGTGGACCTGCAGCGAAGGCCACTTCGTATTTGAGTTACACATGTTTCCCTCTTCCGAAACGAAGGGAGACTGGCATATAAGGTAATTCTCCTTTGGGAAATTTATAGTGACTTGCCTGCTTATCGAAGGAACAGTTACATTTCGCCCCATAATGGTTCGGATGGTCGTTCTTTAATGAAGCTGATGGAAAACATCTTGATCTGGACGTTAGATGAATTAAAAAGGCCAACGGCGGGTACACCCAAATTGAATTGGGGGGAGGAAACGATTAGACTGGCACCAACTATGATTCTTGCAGCAGAACTTCCCTTGAATAAAGGTCAACATCCGCTCGAATTGCCCAAAGGCGTCGTACGTGGTTTGCCCACCCATCAGTAAAGAAGTCAGGTACTGATGACGATTTAGATTCCATTCCTCCCGCCCATAATCGAGAATCCTGATTTGAAGCCCGGTGATATGACCAACGTTGCCGCCTACCTCCAATTCAGTGAACAGAAAACGATGGAATATCGTTTAGCTGGACGAAAACACGGAGTAACAGTCACTGACATGATGCTGACATTGACTGCCCTCGCTACTGTGGAGACCGAGCTGAAGATTGCGCTCAAAGATGGGCTATCCCCACAGACACGCGAGATACATATGACACCCTATGAACAATCGACTCATTTCCTAGTGGGAATCTATTTCATGAATCATGTCAGTCCTTTGTCCCATGGAAATTTCCGTCATTCTGAAGCTAATTTCTTTTCCACAGCGTCACAAGTTTCCCAGTGCATATAAAGAGCTCGAGAACGGAGCATTGCTTTTGGGTACTGAAGGACCAAGTCTTCTCTACGATATGTCGAAAATCAAAGAGGCCATTCAGTTCGATCGCCAAGAGATGAAAATCACCCGGAACAGCAAGGTGGTGTGGGAAGTCGTAAAGATGTGTCACGAAGCAGCAAGGGCTTGTCCGGTGAGTCCAGCAATTTTTCTAAGATATCAGCGTCTCGCCTGGAGCATAAACTAACCTCAATTCTACTCGCAGTCTGACTGGGACGCTATATACCAGCGGGAGGTCAATCGAGCATTCATTCTAGATCAAGGTCTACACAAGAACAGCGATTACCACATGCGAATTCCATTCCAATCCTCCATAGGAGATTACAAAACTATGGATATCCTCAATGACTTTGTACCTGACAAGGGGGCGTTATCCGGGGAGCTTACAGTCACTCAGCAATTTCATGGCTGTCGAATTACGCATCCTTTAATGGCTCCAATTTGCTGGACTTACGCGGATAGAATGAACGTCTCCTGGGCTACGGCGCGTAAGTGGCAGACACAGGAAGAGCTGAATCTACACGTCCGTATCTTTGAAGAATGGATGGACATTCTTATTGAATCAGCGGCGTAATTATCAGTGCATTAGAGTGACTAGTCTGTTTAATATGAATAACTGATTGCTCATGAGCTTCTTCGAGAGCCGAACGACCGAATTCCAAACACGTGTCAATTTCTGCAAAACGGGATGATCAAAGCGTCGAATATTCAACGTCAACATCAACATATGACATTGGCAACCACCGGACATAATTTAATTCATTCTATCGGAGACTACTTTCCAAAGAGTCTTTAGGAATATTAAGGGATGGAAGATATCCACGGGTGTACCGAAGCCCATACCGCTGTTCCAAAGGGCAATACTTGCGTCCTCATCCTGTGAATGCAACAAGAAGTTCAATACTTTACATTGAAATCCGGCGAATGGACTTACTTCAATAGCAAGAAAGCGAACTTTTCTGCTATACCAAGGAGTAAATCCGCTAACTCCTAGCTTTTCCCCTGGTATGGGTGTCGTAAATGGAAGCCCATAAGCTGAATCAATGCACGATACTAAGCACAAAGCGATTAAGGCATGTCACAATAAACTTGAACTTGCCTACTGATCGCGTTGCTTGCCTTCAACATGAAATGAGCTCACAAATTTAATACTTCCGTTATCCATCCTGCTCACCAAAACCTGTCCATTTTGTAGAAATGTTCCTTGAAATAAAATTCTGAAAAGTTGGCAGGAATCTTTTCAGAGCATCCAGTCTTAGCTAAAGCAGTGTGGAGTAAGATTGCTCCCAACATTGCTTTGGTAGATCCTTGACTAGGTACAGAGGGATTTCAGAAAACGAGACACATCAAGTTGGCAAGAATGTTCATGTTCACCCAAATAGAGGATCGACTGCAGAGAGATGCAAAATTAACGCTCGTCAGATCCGCTGACTGAACTTCCTCACCGGACATCACACTATCGCCCGATGCTACGAAATTACATGGGATATTTACGCCTTGATGATAACGAATGTACGACGTCGGAGCTGACAGACACGGGGAATTCGAACAGAGCATCTCATGAACAGATGTCACTTACGAATTCGAACATGAGAGTATTTTACATTAACTTGAGCCTCTTCTAGCATGTCGACACATCGGAATACCCACTCAGGGATGGGAGTATGTGTAATCAAGTGAGGGAGCAAGGAGCGTACAGCCGCAATTGAAGGGTAATCGACGTTCGAAGCATCTGTATATTGACCTACGAAAAGCATAACTTGATGGCAAGTCAATAATCAGCTGGAATTACATGGCTGCAAAGATTGAGAATTAACATACCGTGCGGTCCGTCCAATCTCTGGATCGTGAACATCCGTCGACCGTTGGCTTCGGTTGGCTTGTCTTCTATGATCGCATAATTTGATCGCTTATTTTCCTCAGTATTGCTAGGGAGAGGCAGAGCCTTGAGTACAGATGGTGGCACATCGCAAATTAGAGTACAGTAGTGCAGTTTCTGGTCAAGTGAGATTTTGAGATCCGTTAAGGCACGTTTTCCTTCTGGATAGGTCTCTGCGGTTCCGTAGCCAGCTTTTGAAAGCCATTTGAATCCTGCACGAGAGAGGCCAGTACAGTCTAGCGGAGCGCATTGAACCACGACTTTTTAGAAGCATAGAAAAGTATAAGCAAATTACCAACGACGAGAGATGCATCGATCTCATGCAATACTGTCGAGGAGTTTGACGTGTCTTTTCGTACCAAAACTTTGCTGATACGGGAACGATCGTCAGGAGACGGTACTATACCAGAGACAGTGCCAATAATCTGTTTGATGTCATCATAATGGCCCCGGCCTAAGACTAAACGCCTTCAAAAATGTTAATAATCAAAGGCCTTGAAGGCTTGACATATAACTCACCTTATCAAAGTCTCGAAACCTGCTCGGCTAGCTTCCATGGTTTTGGGGAAGTCTTTGTCATATATTGGTGGGCGACGGAGATATGTACCGGCGAGTGTGACATTCGCCTCGGCAGGTGGGACACTACGAGAAAGCTACTTCGAGGCTTCAGGTTTTCCGGGCGTTAAAACCCGACTTACGTGATCCCTGAGTATCTACACTGCTCCTCTAGATCTGGAAAAAGTTTCAATAATCCGCTGTAGCAGAACGCTTGAAGTCCTGTGTCGAAAAGGAAGGGTAAAATTTCAGATAAATGGTCGGGAATGAAAATCCCAACCATGTAGAGAATAGTATTGCATTATTCGCGTTCGTTTGTTAGATTGCTCCCAACTGAATCGGCGTGTCGCGTCTTCACTACTCAACCATTCTTCCGGTTCGATGATCAGCACGTTTTCGAAAAAGTCATGGCAAACTCTGGCCGCCAGCAGACCAGCGATACTATATAGAGTGAGTTTATTACGGACATCATATGGAGTAATTGGCAAGAAACGTACCTTCCTCCACAAACCACTGCGGTTCCCTTTATTCTTTCGTCCCGAGGCCGTCCGTCACCGAGATTTTGAACCTCAGGGATACCAGTAATGCGTTTGAATAGTCGCCTGCGAGTCACAAACCAAGAAATCCAAAAAGCTCCGTACGAGATTGCTACCAGACAGAGGAAAACGACCAAGTCAAGGATGAAATACATGGACAAAGATCAATTCAATTACTCAATTCCGTTCATGAGTTAAATACGTAACGCGTGCCCTGGCACGCGTACAATGTGCAAGCGCGTGCATCATGATCATGCCCTTCGCCACTAGCTCCTGTCCCTCCGAGAGTCATTGTTTCCATCCCTGCCATCACCATGATCACCCCTGCGCCTTGATATTAGTCCGCCATGACCCCACAGACTCAATACTGTTTATCTATGTCCCGTTCCATGCTCTAGCCCTGTTTTATATCTCACAAAAGCGTATCCGCCTATGTAGTTCAATGGCTTCGCGCTCGGAAACAAAAAGTTGCCTGATCTCCGGGAACATGGTTGCTACCAATTGTCCATTTCAGTTTCGGGGGCAATATATTGATTCGTCCAGCAGAAGGACCTAACGGCTCGATATTGACATTCTTTCTATTTGCTTATTTGCCAAGGCTTTTCCCGTCGTACACTTTAGTTCAAGGGAGGAGTGAATTTTGATACCATGAAAGCAGTGGCACCGGCAGCTACTGGTACTCTTATCCTGAACTCAGTGTCTACCACGCATATTGAGGAGAAGAGGTCAACTGACCTAGCGTAATCTGCATGTCAAAGGCGCTCCGGATGTATCGGATAGTCCGCTCAGCTGTCGAATCAGTACAGTCTCCCGCCTCTGATAAAATCACCGTAACGGATCGGAATGATACCCACGTCTATTTTTCTTCTTGGACCATCAATTTGTCTAGGCATTACGCCTGCCTCAGCCCAACTCTTCTTCTAATCCCAATTGCAATGCTCTTTCCCCAAAGTTTTCAGGAGGTTTACGTCTCTCTTCCTACGAAAAGTGGGGTGGGAGTAGCACCTCCGGCCAAGATATTTGCTTTGAGACACTTGGCATCAAAGTCCTCACCGTCGATGTCCAAAAAAGTGCTGCTATTGCTCCACGGCTTCCCGCAGAATCATACCCTGTATTACGCAGTAGTGGAGGAGCTCTCAAAGGCTGGAATACTGGAGCACTGGGATGTTGTTATCCCCGATCTTCCTGGGTAAAGAACGTTTGTCTCGCAGTTCGTCTAACCAATCACGCCTCAAGGAATTGACATAGGTATGGACATTCCACGAAAATACCCTCGCTTGACGGTTCCCATTATGCGAATTCGAAACGTGCCATCGCGTCGGATTGTGTGGCACTCATTGATACGATATACGGTGTTGGTCAACAATTCGTCGTTGTAGGGCATGACAGAGGTGCGCGGGTCGCCTACCGTATGGCCAAAGACTTTCGAGATCGCATTATTGGCCTATGTTTGGTGGAAATCGTTCCCACCAAGATCATGTTCGACAGTAAGTATCGCTGCAGTAAGACTAGAGGAATTTGACGATCCATCGTACCTTAGAAATGAACTCCTCAAACAAACACCAGACGACTCTCAAAGCATATCACTGGATTTTCCTCGCCCAACCGCCTCCCTTGCCTGAAACGCTCATCGGAGCTTCGTCCGACTTTTATTTTAGTCATACCATTGAGAGTTGGACGGGATCTCGTCATCGCGGGCACTTTGATGCCATTGCTGTTGCGAGCTGGGTCGAGCAATACCGCAACCCAGCCGTCTTGACAGGCTCTCTAGAAGATTACCGCGCTGGGGCCTCCATTGATCTGGAACATGATGAGGAAGATGAGAAAACAGGAAATGCTGCGGTGGATTGTCCCCTATTGGTCTTACATTCCGAGTGGTTTGGAAAGCAGCACGACGTTGCCGGTATCTGGGGGTTACTTGGGAATAAAGGTGTTAGCGTGAAATCGGTCGGAGATGATCAAGTTGGGCACTTTTTACCCATTGAAACAGCGGAAGCAGCTACCGCGGAGCTGATTTCATGGATAAACGAGATTATGCCGTGACCTGTGTATATAACTGGCTGCATGGAAATGTACCAAGACCTTTCCTCTTCACAAAGATTTCCATACGCTCGCAAGTCAATATTCATTACCGCTTCCACGAATTGAGGATGAAGCGGGCTGCATAGTCTCGCGATCCCAGAACCCAGCCGGTTACGGAACCCTCCCGGTTACACGAAGCCACGGACTGTATACGGCTGAAAGACCGTTCATCTCACACAGTCTTTCACCTGTCCGCAAATCGATCATAAATGAGCTACAGAAACCTCATTGTCCTTCTCTTTTTGTATTATATACCCCTGCAAGCTCATTTTGATGAAAGTCTTGTGAGATTTCTTGGCTCCTATAGAGTTTGTACTCAGTGGAAATGGATGCAATAGGATCGTTGTAGGATCGCGTCGCGACGCGGATGCAGCGCTTATTCTCGGCCAGTAGCACGTGATGATGACGCAGCCCGATTCACGCGAATTAATACCGACCATCTGTTCTTTCCGCCTTTTCCGCCCTCTCCGCCTCTCCGAGCCCAATCTGAGGAAATTTCCTCTGTTAATATGCTAGGCATACTGGCCGGCACATTCACTGGCTCACTGCGGCCGTATACAGCGGCCACTCTACACTCATCATCCGTTCAACGAGCTCTACTCGGTTCCCTTCGGAATCCAACATGTCTGGCTGGAGCAGGCTCTACCCCTCGAATACGATTTTACACTACTCAAACTGACCCACAAAACTCTCCGAAACCAACGCCGGCTAAATCTGGTATTCTATCTCGTCTGCTTCCCTCAGGACCATCCGGATCTGCATCCTCTTTTCGAAAAATAGTAGCATTAGCAAAACCGGAAAAGAGACCACTTTCGACGGCCGTTGGGCTGCTATTCGTGTCGTCTTCAGTTTCAATGTCGATACCGTTTACTATTGGCAAGTTGATTGACTATTTTTCGACTGCAAATCCTGTAGGTCTCATTCGTTACTTTGTGTCTTGCTCCTTGTTTAATTCAACAGCAAATCCCACTTGGTCTTTCAACATGGCAAGCATCGGGCGCTCTGCTACTCATTTTTACCGTTGGCGCCGTGGCGAATGCTGGCCGCGCCTATCTCATGAAGATGTCGGGCAAGTTGACCATGGTTTAGGAATGAAAACTCTCGATTAATATATGTTTGATAGGCCAACGAATAGTGGCCCGATTGCGAGAACAAACATATGGTGCAGCTTTACACCAAGAAGTTGAATTTGTTGAGCGTGGAGAGGGTGATGTTCTCAGTAGATTGAGTGTGGATACGAGCATCGTCGGTGAAAGGTGTGTTCTATGATCTGTCATTTCGGTCGCATACTGAATCGTTGCAGTGTCACCCAGAACCTTTCGGATGGATTACGAGCCATCGTCATGTCATCTGTGGGCTGTGAGTACCAGTCTTGCTCTGACCATGCTCCGGGCTGAGTGCGATTCAAGTGGGGGCCATGTTTTATCTATCACCAACACTCACTACACTCATGCTTTGCGTTGTCCCTCCCGTTTCCTTCGGCGCTGTAAGTGTCTCCAAGCGGCACGACATAGTTCGGCTCACGCGTCTGTCAGGTTTTTTATGGCCGGTATCTCAAAAAACTTTCAAATAGGACGCAAGAGGCCATGGGTGAAATGTCAAAACATGCGACGGAGTCTCTTTCCGCCTTGCGAACTGTCCAAGCATACAACGCCCAGCCGCAAGAGCAATTGAAATTTCACGAGCGAGTAACGCACGTTCTCAGTCTGGCCAAAAGGGAAGCTATTGCCAGTGGTATCTTTTTCGGAAGTACAGGATGGAGTGGCAATGTTACAATATTGGCTCTTTTGGGATACGGCGCGTCTTTTTCTCCTACGAAACTTCATAAGGCTGAGCCTCTCTAAATTATCAGGAGGCTCACTTGTATCGCAAGGAATGATTACCGTCGGAGACTTGACGAGTCTCCTACTCTATACTGTTTATGTTGGTAGTGGGTTACAGATGTTAACGTGTGCACGGTGATCTTCATCGCAGTTTTGCTCCACGCTCACTTGTCCTCTGCAGGTCTTTCTTCGTACGAACCGCCCTTTGTGAAAGCCCGTTTCGATAATCTAATCATTGCGGTCGTAGTCTTCTATAATGCGAGGAATCGGAGCCGGTAGTCGCGTTTTCGAGCTGCTGGGTCGTAATCCTGCCATTCCAACAGACTCTGGGGTTATCCTCGCCCCGGAACGTCGTGGTCCTGTGAGATTCGAACATGTAGGTTTTGAATATCCAAGTCGGAAAGGGGTCGAAATCTTGAAAGACTTCAATCTGGAAGTTGGCGTTGGTGAAAGTGTTGCGATCGTGTACGTCACCTAAACTCCAATGTTTGCGCCACACTTAACGGCATTTCCAGAGGAAAGAGTGGAAGCGGAAAGTCATCAATACAATCCCTACTCTTGCGGTACTATGATCCTGTGAGGGGAAAAGTCACCTTCGATGGCCAAGGTATGCCGGGACACTTGATTCAAAATGGAATCATTAACCGATTTTACACACAGATATTCGAGAACTTAGGGTAGACTCTTGGAGAAGTGCCATCGGAATCGTCCCACAGGATCCTATCCTTTTCACTGGTACAATTGCCTCAAACATCGCCTTTGGTAATCCTACTGCTACGCGAGAGCAGATCGAAAATGCTGCGAGGGAGGCCAACTGCGAATTTGTATGGGGGATGCCCAAAGGATTCGATACCGAGAGTACGTGATTCAGAATGCTGCGTATGACATAAATTTGATTCTTTGATCTTCTAGTTGGTCGGCTGAGCTTGAGTGGTGGACAGAGGCAAAGATTAGCTATAGCTCGTGCGTTACTCAAGAAGCCTGCTATCCTCGCGCTCGATGAAGCAACAAGCTCGCTGGATGCAAACTCAGAACATAGAGTCAATGATGCTGTTGATAAGATTCTAAGAAAAAGGCAGACAACATGCCTGTTTGTTGCCCATCGTTTGTCAACCATTGCAAGAGCCGAACGTATCGTCGTTCTGGAAGGTTCGTATTCGCTGTTTCGTGGAAAGCGCAGCAGTTGACCCACGGTTCTTCGACAGATGGTCGAATAACGGAATCCGGAACCTATCGTCAGCTGGTACGTATTGAATTCTTCCACGCCGAAAGTTAGCTTGTCTGAACTATTCGTGATGAAGGTTAACAACCCAGAGTCACGATTCAGGGTTTTAATGGCCGCACAACTCAATGCCACCGATACACAAGAATCGACAGCACCACCCAGTCGTCAATCCACCACAGAAGAAAAAGCTACTAACGCGGAGCCGGAAGAGGTGGTTGAGCAAACGCCACCTGCGGCGAAGTCATAAATTATCTACACCCCTCATTAGAACCGACTACGGCACCACCAGTATACTAGATTACCTGCTGAATATAAAGGAATTCAAGTCAAGGACTAATTGAGTTCGTGTACACGCTTCGGTCCGAGAAACCTATATTGAACTCTAATAATGGAAAACACGCTGATACCTCATGGAGGAGATATCTTGACCTTTATTAGTAGTATTGATAGGATCTTGTGGGCGTTGCGGCTTGACTAAAGTTTTAGTAAAAAAATGCAGCCTGCGGATCCCCCCACGTCTTCGACGTGCTTTTCACCCACCACCTCTTCATCGACTCCCTTAAGCAGGACCGTTTCCCTATCCTCGAACACCGATATCACTATCGAGCCATCGTACCCATCAGACATACAAGATCCACTTGCAACCATGCGCAGTACTCTGGAAAACCTAGAGGTACCGGAGAGGAATAGTTGTACAAATCGCAGCAGTTCGTTAACTCTTGTCATATTATCAGGATATCATTCGAGAATTGGAAACCCAAACCATGAATCAAGGCTTGGCTGAAGGTAGTCTGTTCGCTGCTGATATCCAAAAGTGGGTTGTGTTTTATTTTACTACCCAGAGGGGATGTCGAGGGCTGAAGGTCTTTTTGGGGGGGGGCAGGATACGTCAGGATCTCGACGGGATTGAAAAGGGACATGCGAACGGGACGCAGGAGATTAAATGTGAGTACTGTTTGTTTAGGAGTCGTGTACCTGTTTTTGAATGATGTATTTCGCAGTGCTCATGGATGATCTGGTCAAGAAGACCTCGCTGGCGGAGATTCAGAAGCAAGGTATGTTCAGGGAGAATCGTTCGAGTGGATTCAGAGCTCGAGCTGACAAAATAAACATGTGCAGTCGACGAGGAGATCAAACAAAACATGGATTCGTTGATCAAGGAAGAGGTCAAAACGTACCTCGAGCAGGCCATCCCATCGAAGATACAGCAGGAGCTTCAGGATCGAAAGAAGGAACTCGACGAGGTCAACAGGGACCTTCACAATTCGTAGGGACATTTTCGTTGTATCCGAGAATTATTTTCGTAATGATTTGGCTGGCTAAACTCGAATAGAGAGAGCAAGAGATTGAATTCGCTTCTTCGAGAACGAAACCGTCACGAACCTTTGCGTAATATTTACCGATCCAATGGGGAAGTTAGCAAGCACTTTCCAAAGACGCTCGATGATCTTTTCAATATTGACGGTGAGTGTATGCTCAGATCAAGTGCTGCGTGCGAAGTTCACGCTTGTCGTCACAGCAACAACATGCAAAACGTTGGTACAGGACTACAATCTCGAAGTGAGTGCCTCAAAAGATGGGAATTTGAATCGGTTCATGGTATTTTGTGGCGTACAATACCAAATGGTGAGTGTCTCTTCATAGCTGTCTGGATATTCGTGACGTCTTTTGAGGTCCGCCGGGGGAATGATAGTAAGCGTGTTGCCTTCGATATTAAAGGTTTTTAGTGATGTACACAGTGTAAAGCATTCATCTTTGTATCATTATAATTATCTGTGTACAATGTCGTAAAAACAGCTTTGACCGTGTGCCAAATATATACAATTCCATCGGAAGAATTAGTTTTCCATTTACATCTGACCCGCTACGCTATCTGTTCGTCAACGTCAGACCATAGAAGTGATGTATTTGTACTGACTATGTCCTGGGCCATAATTAATATTAAACACGACTGAACTACCATTATCGATGACGATACTGGGTGGACAATTGTAAGTCGTGTTGTTCATATCGTTCGCCACACTGTTAAACTGGGATCTCTGAATGCTGTGTACGCTCGCGCTGGAAAAAGAGTGGGCACCAGCCATTGTTAGAGACTGCCTGGATGACGGTATCGAGGTATGAGGTGGGCTCGAGGAGGATTGGGAATACTCTCGAGTTATCGAGCCCGTAGGCAAGTCCCAGTGCTCCTTAAGGCGAGAGATTTTTCCCTATAATTATTCAAGTCAATCGGCGGTTACACAGTATTCGACTCGTTCACCTGTGAGTCCAATTTCTTTAGCTTCACCTCTTCATGAAATTTCTTGATAGATTTAGAATCATGCCATGAGTAGACAAGGGCTAGAACTGCATTTCGTCCAGTAAGACGCCTAACCAGCCTTTCGCAACGAGCCAGAGTTCTATAGAGTCTTTTGTCAGTGAAGAAACGATTGAAGACTTATGATGAGAAAGTATACATGTCGAAGTCAGTAAATATCTCGGCAAAGTCCCCTTGGCGAAATCCAGGAGCACCAAAATATTCAGATTTGAGGATATCGAAATTGTCCTTTAGCCCATTATCGAGCAGCTTCAAAGAGTGCCCGCAAAACGGTTTCCTCTCTAAATCGTGTAACCGAACGGACAAAGACGACAGCTGAGTCTGGGGGAAACCAGCCCCTGATCAATCTGAATGCGTGCATAGCAGAGCACAGCCACTAACCTCAATTAATGCAAGTCGATTTTCCGGGAGACTTTTGTTGAGATTGCGCTCGTTCGTGCAAACAGACATTGCATAGGCGGATAGAGGAAGGAAGGACAGTCCTGCCTTTTATTCTTCTCGGGACTTGGACGCGACTTTTATAAGCCACCGAAATGTGTAGGCTCCTGTCAGGAGTCCATGAAACACCGACCATGATTGGATCATGGACGGTGGTGACTATTACTGTATACTGATTGGAATTTTTTTAATATGAGATCGAAGATTATGTCATCACAGATATGGAAGGATCCTATGGAAGACCGCGGACCCTGATATAGATATGGCAATGAAGTATAGCGCGCGGACATCGAAACACGACTTTCAACGTTGAACCCGACGAAGCGAAATCTGCTTAACCTTTGTTTTTTTTTGGGGGCCTCTATTTCGTCCCTTCTGATTCTATATCTCGGAAAACATTGCGCTCAGTCCATACCGTAGAATCCGTAACATATTCGTTCTTCTCAATGACGACAAAAATCTTTCTTATCAACTGGATATTCCTAACCAAATCCAGCCTCTACAGGCCTCTAGTCCCTTAGGCCTTAGTGTTGGCGACCGTGCCTCTTTAAAGTACACAACCACACAACCGCCCGAAGATTTCCACGGCCCGAGTTTCTACAGTACTGCGTTCGTGCTAAATTCCTGATTTCAGGGAAACTATTTACTGGATCTGAGCCATAACTCGCTGTTCATGAAGTTTCAGGTACACTCAATACTCCGCACAGAGACTCTCTCTTCATACATCCCTCCACAGTATTCGCTGTAACTCATTCATAGATAGTATTTTGTACCTTGACGCTACAATGGCGCATATGGATCTACCCACAGTATCCAGTAGTAGCGTCCCAAGGAGGACAATGAAATGATAGATGCATTGATCTGGTCACAGGGTCCGTCAGCTTTACATAGTCCCAAGCCGGTAATAAACCAATGCCTGAAAAATGAGCTAAGCCCTCAGATCCAGACGCTGTGACTTTGAATTTCGATTGTAAGTATGATATATCACGTGAGGCGCTTAAGCATTTCTTTTCACCGCCATGTTCACCAACGTCCTCGTATCGTCCTTCGCCCCTTTCAACACTCTATCCCTTGCCGTTCCTGCTGCTACTCACATATCCGATGTCCTGCCTTTATTGAACGAAAAGTACCCG
Organism: Collybiopsis luxurians FD-317 M1; assembly: GCA_000827265.1. NCBI lineage: Eukaryota > Fungi > Basidiomycota > Agaricomycetes > Agaricales > Omphalotaceae > Collybiopsis > Collybiopsis luxurians. The sequence goes on from KN834772.1 coordinate 696,365, forward strand.
CTTCTTCCCTCGGCTGGCCTTGTGTTATCTCTCCACTCCGGAATTGCACCCCAGGATTCACCGGTCTCTTCCTTGTGCAGCGATGAATCTGGCTTTGTCTCCTTGCGCCTTTCGCCCCGTGTCCTTGGAGGCAAAGGAGGCTTTGGATCTCAGCTTCGTGCTGCGGGTGGACGGATGAGCAGCCAAAAGACGAGCAACAATGATTCTTGCCGGGATCTTTCTGGTAGGCGGTTGAGCACCTTAAAGGAGGCAAAGAAGTGGGTTCATACTATTTTGTCAATGTTTCGCTCTTACTGACCGATATTCTCTTAGGCTTGCGGAATACCTGGAATCAGAGCCTGAGCGACTAGCCGCCAAGGCCGAGGCACAGAAGGCAAAGTTAGAAGCACTAGAGCGCAAATTGGGTATCGATAATTCCTCTGGCGCAGGACCCTCCAAAGCTGGTGCTTCATCCTCCGAAGAACCTGCCAAGCTAGCAGGAAAGAAGCACCGATTTGATGATACAGAATATCTCGAACAAAGCCGTGAACTTGTCGATAATGTGAAGACTGCGGTTTCTGCAGGTACGTCGAGATTTGCCCCAATGCACCAATAGATATTCATACTTTCGCCAGCCTTGCTGAAGAAAAAGAAAAAAGCCAAGCTTGCAGAATCCGACTCGCCAACAAATACACAGGCTTCGAAAGCTTCCACCAAGGCGAAGATTGCTACTTCTGCAGTGGTTGTACCGGCCGTGACGACGGAAGCTGTTGGTGCTTGAGGCGTTGTCGTTTTATGGTTTACTGCGTTACCTATACTCTACACCGAGGACGTTTAGTTCTGTATAATACGCGGACGTTCGCTGCACCTGGACATTCGATGGTTTGTATTTCCGGTATGTTCTAGTTCCAAGAAGCCCGGCATTGAGGATCAGTGTTTCCTTGTGGGGATAGATTCTCAGCAATCAAGAAGTCATACTGCACTCTATGATATACATTGGATACACGAAATCACTAATCAGACCTTTTGTCTCGGAGCTTCCTGCAGATTTTCGCTGCTTAAGCTACTGATGGCCTGCAACAAAGAGCTGAAATCTCCGTAGAGTTCGACTCTCGTCAGCTCGCAGCCGTTATTCTGCTGGAAAGTCATGTAAGAACGCATCAACGTAGGGAACTATGGAATCTCCACCTGGCGTTGCCGGCTCTGTATTACCATACAAGCCTTCACTGTGATATCTACTCCATTCTTCACGGTATAGTAGATGGTGCCCAAAGCGACAACATGATCGGGAGCAAATATAACTGCGTCTCGCAGTAAGCGTTTGTATCAATTTCGAATTGGTCGACTTTGCATACCTTCGTGAATGCTAAATAGGGTGAGAGCTCATTCGTCAAAGCGTGATAAATGAAAGAGTGGGATTTCCTATTCACCTATGATTCACTTTTAAATAGTTGGAGAACATGAACCTCATACTTTCCGCTATCTTCGACCTGCTATCTAGTGCGGGTAGTCCGCCGATAGTGAAGTAAGCATCTTCAGAAAAGTGACTCGCAACGTCGTCTACATCTAGTCTGTCGCATGCTTTGAACATCTGCGGGGCATGATTCCGATACAGTTCAAGATTTGGAGAGAGACTAAGGACGGTTGGGTCACTTACATCGAGCATGCATTGACGCGTTTGTTCATTCGTGTCAGATACGGCTACCATGCTGGATATCCGATGTCGAGATATGAGAAATTAGTAGGCAAGACTTTATGATCGAACAGAGAGTGAATGTCAAAGAAAGTGCAGTATATTTAATCTTCCAAGGATGACCTAGCTTGCCCAGACGATACCCGCCGAGATTTATAAGAAAGCAACCCTGCATGGAGCCTGGGAGCCACGAGCTACATGGTGTCTGACGGCCGGGGCCAATTTCATTGTTGAGTAACGAGTTTTGAGGGTACAGCTTCTGATGAGAACATCAAACGGAGTAATTGCACAATGCAAACTTCGCTCAAAGAATTGAGGACATCACGTTTGCGAGACAGACATGTCGGCGAATTCGGGCCGGCATCATCGGCATGTCATCCGACTCTGCCGAAACACATTACCGTACGGTACATACGATTGTGATATCAGGTCCGTCGGGCTCAGGTAACTGACGGATGGCTCGATTTCATTCCATGATGGATGATATCCAATGTGCACTCTCATATGCTCTTTTTATTAAGTAGAAAATCCACCTGGGCAGTTTGAATATCCAATATATGTCAAGCCATACCGTCGTAAAGCTTGGCGAGTTTCTTTCCAACAGATTCCCCAGACAAATAAGCCCCGGCTACTGTTCCACATTCCTCGAACGGAGCAGCATGCTCTCCGCAGAACCAGAGTCTCCGTTCGACGCAACCTTCCCTGAACGCCTGTACGTCCTTGTCTGCCTCCTCTACCCCCACTTGGAAGTTGCAATAGCTTCCATGGCCATTTAATTCATCTTTTAGCCATTCTGTGGCCAGAACTGCCTTCGGAATACAGTCTGGGTTCTTTGAGTCGAATCCTGGAAGACGAGAATAATACGGAAAGAAGAACTTTGTGATAAACTCGTATTTTTCCTCTTTGGACTTGCCATATATCGAATTAACGATATACCTGGAGCAATCGCCATACAGATAGAAGAGCATCGTCGGGTGATTATTCGGGGGTGCAAAGGCTGCCAAGTTCCAAATCTCCTGTGCCCAATGATGAGGATTGGTGTCATCTGCATATTTTGGACGTAACCAATTCGTGAAACTCGGAAAGGAGTCGGCAGTTTTGTCAGAGATCCAAAAGGCCGAAGGAAAGGTGATGAACACTTTCTCGAGCTGAGAAAGTTTCAAGTTGTCGATGGCCGAGGACAGTTTTTTGGGAAGTGAGGGTGTAAAGCAGTCGCGGTATTTTTTGAGCCATCCCAGCGGTGTAGTCATTACCACTTCATCGAATTCATGAATGGATCCGTCGTCAGTGATAACACAGACCTGCTTTCCAGAGGTACGTTCCTCGGGCGTTCGGACGGAGACAACTCTCTTCCCTAAGATAATCTCCGCTTTTTCTCTTGCGGGTTCGGAGATCCTGTCTATTATAGCAGAATATGTGGAAGCCACGAACACCTCCTCTTCTATGTAGTCAGTTTTTTGATACGGATCTCCGCTCATAAGCAAGTTCTTACCTCCTCCGCAGCATTCTTCCATCCACGCGAATCTTAGGCTCTGCTTATAGACAGGCTCACCGACATAAGCACCCCACATCTCACTCATCTGTAAAAGTGTGTCTCGGTCTTGCTCATCTTCAAGCTCCTCAACACATCTTCCCTGAATGAAATCATATAAAGAATCTTTTGCGGGAATACTGTGCCCGTGATTCTTATGAGCTTCCTCACTATACTCAAACGCTTCCTCGATAATCTTCCACAGCAGCGTCGAGAGCCTATCTGTGGTCTCATCGGACATCTTGTTACCCAAAGAGTCGAATAACATCTGCTTTGAGTTCCAATGATGCACAGGCGTGTCGGTATCTGTCGCCAGTTTCAATATTGGATGAACTTCACCGCTATCCCAAGTATGGATCCAGTTCGCTCCTCTATCAGTGGTGGTCATAAGATCGGTTTCAGCAGGACGAGAACGGTTTTGGCCATAAGTACTTACATATCAATGTTATATCCCAGTTCTTTGGATTGGCAAATCTAAAAAAAAAAAGGACGGAAAGCAGGCTACGAGTCAGCATTGAATGGTTTCTGTTTTGGCTGTGCGGATCATTCACTCTGCCACCTATTCTGTCTCTGGCTTCAAGTATCGTAACTTGGAAGCCGTGCGAGAGGAGGATATCTGCGCATCGTAATCCCGACACTCCAGCGCCTACAATACAGATGTGATTGCGACGTTCGTGACGCATTCCGATGATGGTATGAACGATACGGTGGTGATTATATGGGAATGTTTCAAATCTCCGGACTTCGGCCGTCCCTAAGGTTCAGTGAAGGGAGAGGAAGAGAGACCTTTGTATGCTTATGACTGTTTTGGCCGTTGCCTTAAATGTGAGATAGTTTTCAAATGCCTGTCAACGAGACCTCGCGGCTCGCTGCCACTTCACCACACCATTTCTTCCTCATCCGGGCACTTGGACGCAAAAATCGAACGTCCGAGCCGGCACAGGATAACATATTTGCACAATCCTGGACGTGGACCTGACGAGGGCGACTGAGATAAGTACTCTCACAGCTTTAAATTTGCATGTACTCTACGGACTACAGCTTTCTTCTCCAGTCAAAGTCACGTGGAAAACTCGCATGTCGAAAGATACTATGTAGCGCCCTTACTCAAAAATAAAGAAAGCCTAGATACGGACATGAAACGACAACAGCAAAGAATGATGAACAACGAACCAGAGATATGCGACATGATAGATAGATCAGTAGGTACATATAGTATTTGTAAATAGATAGATTGGCTTCTCCCGAAGTTTAAGAAAAGACAATAGAAGATCAGATGTAGAGAAAGAGACATATATAGGAAAGTGCGGGGGAAAACGTCCAACTCACGGACAGCCCAGGTACAAAGTCAAAGGCCAAGACCAACAAAGCAGGTGCGGAATAACGTTTTTTAAAACGAGTTATTCATTCCGCCCACGTATACATATCTTCAATTCTATAGGAAGTGAATCAGTGACTGCATATTCGAGGAGCATTGTAGCCAGAAAGAAAAAATTACTCACCTTCTGGGTTGTTCGGTGTCGGCTTCTCGGGCGGATAGATCCCTTTCCGCTGTAACTTGGTCGAACAAGATCAATATATCTGCATGACCTCTGTTTGTCGCGAGTTGATATGGAGTATCACCATCGACATCGATGTTGTTAAGGTCAGCTCCGTGGTCGAGAAGAACTCGCGCAATCTTTAGGTGATTGCCATATGCCGCCATGCTCAGAGCGGTCCATCTGAAAAGCGAAAAAGATAAACACCTTGATCAGAATACTCGTAAGGTACTCACCCCCAACGGTCCTTGGCATTGATATTGCACCCAAGCTTAATCAGGTTGATAACCTTATCCAAATCTCCATCGCTGGCCGCTTGGACAATAGCCGTCTGCTTTTGAAGTAGTTTTTTGACCATCCTCGTTGGGTCCATCGCCTTTTTCTTCTTCAACGGGGGAGAAGGAAGGAGGAAATCCTCGTTGGGCACTTGCGCTTGTTTTTGGCGGACCTTGTCTTCGAATTCCTCTTCATTTTCGACAACAATGGTGAACGTGCTGGAGCTAGCGCCGAATGAGCTCCCGTTACCTGTCAAGCTGGCTGAATTAGGTTCGCTGGGGAGAACTTCGGTATCCGCCCCCTGCAATATCTTTGTCTTCATCCAATTGACAATGTATTCACGATGCTCCTCCATAACAACCGAAGTAATACCCACGTCTTCAAGTTCGCGTCGAAGCTCGTTCCATACATCGGGGGATTCAATGGTCTCGACAATATCTGGGACTGTTGTGACTGAACCTTCACGAAAGCCCGCGTTAACTTCGTTGGCAAACTTGGTCAGACGTTTCTCCAGTCTTACTAGGGAAGAACTGCGATAAAGTGGGAGATAAGTAGGTAAGCCTATTATGAAACGCGATTTTGCATACTTGCCTGGCTAACGCGCTGTTGAAAGCAGTCAACAGCGTTACTTGGCTAATAAGACGTGACCTCACGTCCGCCAAGTCTTCTAAACCAAACCTCATCCGATCCCACGTCCTTTGAGACTGAGTTCGGAGAGACTCGTATGAATTTAGCAGCTTCTCGAGATCATCGAGGGTAGTTTTGCAACCATCTGTGAGAATCTTGAGACGATACTCGCGGGACTTGTCGAGATCGGTGAATTCGCTCATGGTGTCCTCCGTTTCCTTCAGGACGACGTGTAGGGAAGCTACTTCAGTAGATAGACGCCTAAAATCTTCGCTGGATTCTTTACAGCTTTTGTAAAGAAACCAGGCGAATTTAGACACCACTACAACATCTCCAACGCCGATACCAAAGCTCATAGTGGCAGAAGAAGTCCTGGGCTACGGGGAGTCTCTTGCGGAAGCTTGTGGGCCAAAGTCCGTCATGGGATTTCATATATTCTTATTCCATTGTTGTTTTCTAGAGCGCTAATCCAACGATGCACGTCAGTATGCGTTCCTTGAATATAAATTTGTGACAAAGTGATGATGGTGAACATGTCCGGAGCTCAATGTTTCAGGATAGGGTAGGAGGAAGTAGACAGTTTATTCTGCGCCAACCGAATTCATTCGAATGCCAGCTTTTGAAGGACTCGAGCACCTGTACAGGACGGATAGAGCTGAATTCAAAGGCGTTGCTAGGATGGATATAAAGAGTTAATTGGACGAAGAATGGAACACATATTATATTGACACTTTGATAATCACTGAGTTCATAACCCCCGCGCGCACGTTTGAATTCCATCTTGAAGGCGCTGGCTTTGAGCAGATCGGGGACACTGGACGTTATGAGGATAACAGTTGGCAAGCTGAGGAAAGATGGTGGTGGTTGAAAAACAAGACGAGCGTCTATATACTGTTTACCAGCGGACACCCATCTTGATTCCTGACTGTCAGGTTCAAACCCAAAACCTTTTACAATCTGCAAGCTCATTGGTAGGCTCATAGTCGGATCTTATAGGAGTTCTTCATCTTTAATTCTATGTCGCAACCCAAAATGACGGGATAGAATCTTTTGAAGACTCGAAGTCATACCCTACCATCCATTGCCTAGACTCTGGCCACTTTCCAACGGAATACTCTCAATTTTGCCTAAATCTGTCCAGTTCTTCCGAGTCTAGGCGACTCTTTCAATTCAGCTACGGACGGATTCTCTCTTGCCTGAGAAATTCCTTGTTCCGCGTTCCGAGGTTCTACGACTATGCCCGTGTATCGTACTAAAGCTTCCTTCATGGCATAGCGTTGACCTGGTGGCCATTATCACGCGCCGGCGTTGAATGATCAACCACCGCGGTCTTCTGAAATCGTCACGGAATCCTTACCAATTCAAATCACACCCACGTCCAATAAAAGCCAACCTCCACCCGCTCTTTCATCTCGACGCTTGTGGAAGCTCGAGACTTTCAGTTGCCACTATACTACGCTCAAAGTTGACGCGCTCAGTCATCGCTAACACTATCGCAAAGATGACAGAACAGTATGTCGTGGATTCATCTGTTGAGATCACGTACCAATTACACCTCCAGACGGACTATGATATTTTCCGGTTCTCCTCTCAATCGTCTATCATGGCTTCGTACTTCCCCTGTATTTCTGAACGCCATCATAGCCTCTCCCGATGCTCGCTGGCTCCTTTTCAAGTCTGGAAACCCTCTTAGCACCAACACGGGATCCAAATCTATTCTTACCTTTCTCTCCACTAAAGACGTTGGTCCATTCATCGGTGAAGCTCCACGGTTTGGTCAAGGGAAGGTTTCTGGCTCGTTGACCAAAGAAGAACAAATTCCCGCCACGGAAGCAGTCCGGCATCGGGGAGCACCAATCGTGTTTCTCGGTTTACTCGAGACTGCCACCGGAGGGACAGGCGCGCTGCCTAGCAGCGAATTTGCCGATCCGGAGAAGGCTTTGCATAAAGTTGAAGGGACCCCCTATTTTGCGCTGGATGTTGCCGATTTGGATTTAGAAGATTCAGTGATAGAATCGACCCTCAAGGAGTCTGAACCAGCCAAAGCTGGGACTACGCTGGATTGGTTGAACTCCCGAACTATTTTCGCGAATGCCGACCTATTTACCGGAGCAATCTTTGCGGAAGGAAGGAGCATGGTTGATTGGAATTCAAGGAACAAAGTGGGTACCTATAATGCTTGTCTCCGCGCCCTGTCATTCTGACTCTCAATAATCAGTTTTGCCCAGGATGTGGTTCACGGAACCACTCTCTCTGGGGTGGTTGGAAGCTTGGATGTTCTTCGCTTATGCCGTGGGCGGATAACACTGGTCGCAAACCCTGTCCATCAGGGTACGCTACATGTTCCTTATTGCCCCATCTCACCTTGACTTGTTTTAAAGGAAGGGACTTCACAACTACATGCACCCGCGCTCTGACCCCGTCGTGATCATGTTGACTGTTGACCAATCGGGCGACAAAATTTTCCTGGGCCAAAACGTTCGCAAACTGTCCCTAACCTTACAGAAAACAGGTCCTGACTGCTCGTTACCTTTTTAGAACAGCTTCAAGGGATTCTATTCTGCTCTTTCCGGATTCATTGAACCGGGAGAAACTTTCGAAGACGCTGTGAAGCGTGAAATGTGGGAAGAAGCAGGTATGAAGGTTTCGGATCCTAAGTATCATCGTGGCCAGCCTTGGGTAAGAGGAAATCAGCAAGCGGTACAATGTCGTCTGACCGTTCCGATCTTTACTAGCCTTTCCCCGCCTCAATGATGGTCGGATTCTTTTCTCGGGCGGATTCCACCCTGCCTGTGCGTACAGACCTTGACAATGAACTAGCAGGTATGTGCAAGATTCATGTAAAAATATCACGAGTCTAACAGTTATTCACCACCCTGCAGATGCCCGCTGGTTCACTCGTGAACAGGTCTTATCTGTGCTCAACCACGTTTCTGGTTCGAGCATGAACCTAAACAAAGCCGACGAGAAAAAGGAAGGAGACCCGCCATTTACAGTTCCTCCTACGACGGCGTTGGCTGGGGTGATGATTAGGGATTGGGCAGAGGGAAGAGCCAAGTTCGCTCCGGTTAGTTTAAACTGAGACTATGAGAAGGGAAATCTGTAGAACATTTAAATCGGGTAAGCAAAAATGTTGATGGAATAATATTAATATATTTTGTCTCTGGCCGAAGTTGGGATGAGACCTCGCAATCAAAGGTCAACATTTTGGTATCACTACATCCAGCTTATAACGGCTTTGGGTCACTTGGTTGCGGTATTTTAAATTTTGAGCAATTGCTCCAGGTTTCTGAAATTCTGTTGCCGACTTATCTGAGGAGCTGAGGAGCAGGGCTGCGGGCGAATCCAATGATGGAAATAGATGATGCAAAAGACTGGCATCGTTTTCTCAGAGTCGAACACGGAACGGCAACAGTGAAGCTGAAGCTCAGCACCAGAACAAGGAAAAGAGCAGAAACGAAATGTATGGCAGGACGCTCGGACGGTTGATTCCGTTTTTACTACCAGCGCACAGTTCAATCGCGTGCTCGGGGGGTCTAAAGACGTATTGCCTGCGGAGGCGGCGGGTTTTTCCTGGACAGGGTATACATACATAGAGAGTTGCCTTATTAGGATGATCGCCCGACCCGGTGCGACGGCACCTCGGTCCCAGCCTCGAGGTCGGTATCGGCTGATGCCTGCTGATACTGACCATAAGCTTAAACCAATAAGCGACGATTGAGTGCTGTATTACCAACAAGTCGACCCCACAGAGCTGGATCCTCCCCGCATGCTCTCGTGCGTGCGTTGTTTACTATTCGACCTTTGACAGCATCGCGTTAGGTCAAAAGTTTGAAGACAGTCAGTTTCACAGATGCCGGAGGAAAGCCTTCAACCTTTAGGCTCTTCCGGCGACTCCAAAGTTCTTATCAATGCTGTGATGGCTTTGGATATCCCTTTTGGGTGAAATCCGGGGTAGAACGTTCAACCATATGGATGCGAAGGTACGCGAGCTCAAGCGAATTTGCATTTTGCCACCCAAGCAGTACCGCCCGATCAAGCAATGGTGATTTAAATACTATTACCCCCCACGGTCGACTCTTGGACGACTTTGAATCTCTGGCATAGATTCTTTCCCAATTTCAAGACTCTCTGGCAGAGCTTCTAATTTTTCGTAATGTTAACGACTACGACAAGATTTAACACGCTACTTAAGGTGGGTTCAACTTTATGTTTGTCCCGGATGATCATTAAGTGTCTCCCAGATCGCTTGCTTCATACAATTACTACTTCTTCTCAGAGCTGTCTCAGCGATGCCCTTTCTTCCAGCTTCACATCGTCGGAATGCGGATCCTCCAGTTTTAGAACTGCGTCCCGCCCCCTCATATCTACGGAAAGAGTTGCCCACTCATCAACGGCGCGCCGATGGCCAAAACTGTGTAAAATTGAGCTCGGACGATGTAAAGAAGAGTGTGTATCATGATGTTTTCCCTCGCATCAGCATCTTATGTTATGGTCTTTTCTAGTTCCGGGATGGAAGAAGCTCGAAGGCATAGCAAACGACAGATGGGGTAACCACAAGCGCAATATTGTTACCAATGACCAGCATCCTGACGTGAGTATTCTACTCTATTTACTGCTACATAAACTTATGACTCTCTTCCTGCTCCTCAGACCGTCTCAAAGGGGGCGACCCTTTGCATTGCCTCCGAAAGCATCAAGATCAGGTTTACCGGTAACTCTTGCTCCTGGCATATCTGGCGGTCCGATTAACATCCATTCAGGCCAACCTACCTGCCAATCAAATAAGGTCAGTGCAGGAGGAGGACTCAAGGGGACGAACGGCACACTCTCTCTTGCGGTCGCCCAAGGTTTTACTGCTTCGTCTCAGTATACCATCAGTCGTATGTCATAAGAATTTGACTCGGTTATTCCAGTTGACTTTGTTGTTCACACTACAGAGGCCGCTACTATCGGTGTATCTCAGACGTTCCTGGGTACACTTGATTTTCCCGAAGTTGCTGGTGTTAGTGAAGCTATTACCATGTCGGCATCCATCACCAACACCTTGACCAAGAGGTATGTATATCTGACATTCCTATCTTTTGAAGCGAGACTGATTCTTTTCTAGTTTTACGGCTCAATACAGCGAACTCAATACCGTAACCCTGTTGATGACTTCGCCTGATGGCAAGAGTTGCGACGCCGGGGTGCGTGACCTTAAATCTCGAGGTTCAGTCATACTTAACGTACGTTTTCCAAAGACCAATGTCACACATTGCACCCTGCAAGGCGAAGGAGAAATGCATTTGCTTGCCACCGGCTATGTTTGGTTTGAATATGAGGATAAGCAAAAGGAGAAAGGCAAGGGTGAGAAGCATTTCAAATGTAAGTATTTCTCTATTTCTGGATACCTCGAGTCATGAACTCAGTCTACCCTGCTTATAGGGAACTTGGAACTTGACAAAGAGTTGACTGTCGCAGAGCGCACAAGCATTGCTAAGTTTAAAGGCTCTGTAGTGGCAAGTACACATGCAACGTATAAGGGAGCTTGCACTTAGGCCAATCGTATTCCCATAGTCTGTTATCGTTCCTTGCTCTGGCATAGCATATGTAAATTATTTACTCATCTTCAAGCCCTCCGTATGTTGTACAATTATGTATCCTTTTATTCATACCAACCGTAGTTTTGGTGGTTTCGGGCGCTCGGGGACTCGCTTGCGTTCCTCTCAATAGGCTATCTGGTCGGTGGAAAAACATCACATTTTATCGTATATACGCCGCCGCACTGGCGCTTAACATTAGGCGCCTTCCTTCCGCATGACCTAGCAGGCAGTTTTTACTCTTCCACTTGGACGATGAGATGACTTGGCCACTTTCGCTGATTTCAGCAATAATCTGGCTCAGCTCTGTAGTCGCAGACTCAGTAAACAATACAACAGACAGGTAATTCGGTTATGCTGTGTCATTTTCGTTCCTGATCTCCTTGCAGCCCTCTGCCAGGCGATCCATACCTCCCTTACAAACCGGAATTTGCCCGTTCTCTACCAGTGCAAACACTCGTCACTGGAGTGGTTTTCACCCTCGTCGCAGTCCTCTTTGTTCATATTGTCTTCACCGGCCAATATCACTGGCCCTTGGCTCCGGTCAATTATGCATTACAACTATCTGGCGTCGTCACTTTATTAGTTTCGCTCATTGCCACTATCAATGTTATACTCAGCTCGACCATTAACGAAAGCGAACACTGGCCGTACATGTTGACGTACATGGCGGTGAATGTGCCACCGTTGGATATGCTGAATGTCGATGTGAAAGCGAGTTCCTCAGTGAATATCTCAACGAATTCATCAAACAGCACGAATGTTACTGCAACTCAGCTTCAGTGGAGTCCAGCAGAGAGGGGAACTTGGTTAATGATGAATGCCGCTGTGTCGGCGTTGGTGCAGGTATTAGGACAGCAATCCATTCCGTAGTTCATGGACTCATTCATCTTTCTAGATCACGCACATCCAATTCCTGACTCTTCTTTATCCCTCTCGACTTGAAGGTCGGCTAATATACGCCCTCCTCGGTCCCCTCGCCCTTTTAGTAGCCATCATGCAACTTGTCCCAATTCAACAGGCCAATACGCAGCTGATCACTATCGCCAACGACATACGAAACGTATGCAATGCTACACTCTCGCTACTGTTCACCACATCTCTCTTCATCTGGGGTCTACTTGTCAACCGAACCCAGGCTTGGCGGACCGATGGTGGTACAGCCGTTTTCGGTGCCAGTGCTCTTACTTTGGCTGTGATTAGCACTGCGCTAAGTTTTCTGTTCGTGCCAAAAAGCGAAGAGTATGTGTGGTTACCCGGACTCATGTGGGCCGTAATCCTGTGGCAAAGTTTTCTGGGATGGTGGTGGTGGGTAGGAGCGGGGAGCGGGCAGACGACGGATGACGTGGTGGAACATTTGCTAAAGAAAGGAGCAAAGATGAAGAGGAGGAGGGAGAAGAATCGGGAAAGGAAGGAAAAGGAAAAGTTGAGGCGGAGAAGGAGAAGAACAGACTATTCTTCTGGGCAAGAGGCCAGCGGCCGTGGATCCCTGACTGATGATTCCAATCCACCCACAAACCTTCAACTAACACAAACACAAACGGAAATCGACTCTAACACGCTTACGTCTTCCCCCTCACACGCCGTCCGTCCTCGTCCCCGCCGAACCCCATCAAGTGGTTCAAACGGTTCAAACGGTTCAGCGATATCCACGTCTTCTTCTTCCAGCAATCCAAGTATTTCTTCCCTTCCTCGATTCCTGCCCAAAGCTGTCCAGGTTTGGTATACCAATATTCGCCAGGCTCACGTCAACGCCGCCCGAAAGCAAACGGTTGAACGTGTGGAACGTATAAGAGAAATCGAGAGGGAAAGAGAAGGAAGGCGGCAGCAAAGTGGACATGATCGACTCAGCGGATGGGGCTTGGGGAACTTTGGCTTGCGTCTCGGAAGGCAAGGAGCTCCTGGGTACGAAGGCGAGACAGAGTTTGAAATGGAAGACTCGCGTGTCTTTTCCAGGCGGAGAAGAAGAAACAGCGACGAAGAGCCAGCCGATAGTGCGAGTGAGGACGGAGACCACGACGAGGTTGAGAACAGCGCTCGGAGGATGCCACGACCAAAAGAGGCAAGAGTTCAGGATTCCCGTATCTCAGAAATTGCTGGAGGGAGACCCAGCTCTATATGGTGGTGGGGACCCTTAAATCGCTGGAGACTGCAGGATTCTACTGCGTATCGCTGATCACTGCTGCTGCTCCTTCACGTCATCTTTTCACTATTTCTGATTACTCTAGTCTCTACATCTAGTTTTATCGCTTTGGACACTTGTTCTCCCTCCTCCTGTTTTCATTTTATGTATCACTGGTATTGCTTTCACTGATCTTGTGTTTCATAACTTTCATCCACTATAGTGCTGTACGATACATGCTTATTCTGGGTGACTTTGGACATCCAATACCATCCGCTGAGCCGTGCATCTTCTTGACGGTTTAGTATGTATTACTTACAGTGGCTGACAACAGCCAATTTTGGGTTTATTTAGTCTACCTTAATATATGTAGCTCAACAACGACTCACACCGACTCGAAGTGGACGACCACCGGCGGTTATTTAGCCCATGCTGACTAAGCCCGACATTCGCTCTTTCCTCCGCTCTTCCACGTTATGGCTCTCATTGAAGTATGTATGAAATCTTGTCATCCCAAATCCATCTCATTGGTAAACACTAGGTCATCGCCAATGATCGCCTTGGACGCAAGGGTAAGGCGTTCAAGCAATTCGTTTCACGGTACTCAACCTTCTTCGCTGCTAGTTCGAGTCAAGTGCAGTCCAGACGACACCGTTGGAGATCTTAAGAAACTCATTGCCGCACAAACCGGTACTGATCACACCAAGATTCAGCTGAAGAAGTGGTGTGTATATTGCTGCTTCGTTCTTTTCATATGGTATCTCATCCGTCCTTTGACCAGGTATACGATCTACAAAGATCATATCACACTATCAGACTACGAAATTCACGACGGCATGAGCTTGGAAATGTATTGAACAAACTCGACTGATCCTTCTGGGCAATCTATTCGGTGGGTGAGATTGGTTTTCGACAGCGATGATGCAGTGTATTATATGTTGTTTTTGGTCAAATGCACGCAAGAATAAAGCTGATCTAGAGTTTAAAAAAGTCCTTTCACCCAGCCAACTCCCAGTTCGAGTCTCGTTATAAAAGTGACGCAGCTCCCGCCGCTATCGCAGGGAGTGACACTGCTGCGAGAATTGTAACTCTTTGCGAAGATGGCAGGGCTCCATTCGTCGTGAGCCGTGTCGAATTCTAGAGGAAATGGAAGCTCAGTCGTGTTCTCAGTCCAAGTGAAGAAAATAAATACATACACTGCCAGCACCTCCCATACCATTCTTTTGTGCAACGACGCGCTGCAAGCCAGCGTCTATGGGGGCAGGTTCGGGAACCGGAGTTGCAATTGCTACAATATAAAGGCAAGTTAAATCATTGCAATTCCGTTCAGAAAATGTTCATCCATACCCGCAGAAAGCAAAAGAACGGAGATCGTCATTATCTGTTTGAACAGCATCGTGCTTTGCAATGGTATATTTATGCAAGGTATAATGGATGGAAGAAAAATAAAAGCAGTAAAGAGTGTAGTAAGTTCGTGAAGCGTCCAAGCGCGTGAGATGTCGATTGAGTCTGAGAGATGTGTTCAGCACGAAATTTGAGCGAGCTTTTAAATCTGAAGAATATAAGGTCGTATCGATACTTTATGATCGAAATAGTAATTAGCTTGTTTGCTGACACGCAAGGCCCGGTATCTTCCTAAAACGGTACAAGAACTGAATCAATGGGATAATGCTGACTCCTTGTATTTTTTGAACGTTTCCGACAGCCGTCGTCATTTTCCTCAAAGCTTGTAAATCATTTGCTCAGCAGTTTCCAATGAGTTGCGGCGGATTTTATAGATATTTTACTTCGGATATAGCCTGTCCAAGTAACTTTACAATCGTGTTAGACTGTACCGGAGCGGTCCAATAATTTAAAAGACCGTTGCCAAGAAAAGGGCGCCAATAGCTGAGACTCCCGCACCACCCATAAAAGTGACCTTCTCTGCCCCATTGGAAGTCGAAGTTGAACCGGGAGATGTAGAGGTAGAGGAGCCAGTGTGAGATGTACTGGTAGCACCCGAAGTTGTACCAGTCGCAGATGAGGAGTGGTTTCCTGAAGCAGATGAAGACGTGCCAGTCGCAGAGGAGGAGCCGGAGGTAGCAGTGCCGCTCGCGGTGACTAAAGTAAGGAACATTCGTCAGGAAGAGAATGAATAGAGGAAGCAACGTAACATACTAGAAGCGCATTCAGCGGCCTGGAGACTGGTTAGGGATGCAGCATCTGACGGGCACCCACTAGCCACACATTGGACGACGCTCTGCTGGAATTGAGTGTTTGTGCAGAGGCAGTTAAGGTCCGTCCTAAATGGGAGTTTCTTATCGTGAGTCTAAGCGTTTCGAGAGAGAAAAGAAGGAGCTTACAGGCCGGAGCAACCAGCAGCAGACGCTGCTTGCGTGATACAGTCCATCGAACAGGTAGACAACGAAGGGGTCTCAGTGGCAGCAGAGGAAGCCTCTGACGCTGTGAGCAATAATTGGCTTTATTACTCGATCTGCAGAGAAGACAGGGAACTCACCATCCTGGGCGTTGATTCCAACAGCCGCGATAAGAGCCAGATTGATGACGCTGTAAGTGAATCTCATGACGGGAATTCTCGGCAGGCTGAGGGCTGGCAGCACTTTGTCCCCCTTTATATAGAAATGCCCGCAAGGGGGTAAAATAGGTTGTGTGCGTTTTGGATCGAACTCCTAGAGCAAATTAGAGGACCAAAGATTCTAGAACGTATCCGATTAATTCAGGAAGGGGGAGGTTCGGAGTTTTTCAGGCATTCGTATCCCTATCTAGCGTATTTCACGAGTGAAATGCATCATACACTCCTGAATGCAGTCGAATTTACACAGAGAGGACACCCAGCCATATCGCCATCAGCCCTGGATAAAACCATAAATCGAAAGTATATGCCCTCCAGACCCCGTTTGAGCTTCCTGTCGACATTACGCCAACAGCAGCTAATGTGCGAGTAACACTAGCGCACTGTTCATCTTGTATCGACACGGCTGGGGCAAAAGAGGCTGTATCTGAGCATTGATCCATCAAACAATCCCGGGCAGTTCGCTGGACTTTGACACTAAGGCAAGCGCATTCGACATCCGTGCTGATTAAAGCCATAGGCTGGATCAGGACGGGCGGTGTTATTCCAGGTAGGAAAAGCTTACATTCCATTACAACCACCGCTTATAACAGCGTTGGTCAAGCAGCTGGTGATGCATGTGTAATTCGCTGACGTCGAGGACACTGTTTCGCCGTGAATCGAGTAAGATATTCGCTCCAATTTCAGCTAACGAGAGTCTTTCACCTGGAGCAGGGTATAGTGCTCTCGTGGTTCTTGGAAGCCACAGAGTGAACCAGAAAAGAAGGAGGATCGTCCCAGCGAGTCTCATAGTGCAAGAGTACAGAGGGGAGCAACGAAAGGAGCAATAAAAGAGCGTTGTCAAGGACGAACGAACCCCTGTAGTTCGAGGCTAGTCGGGCGGCAGTCGTTTAAAGTTATTCCTTGTGTGATTACATTGCAAGTCAGTACGTCTCGGGGGTTCAATCCAGGACAACTTCGTAGACTTCCTGTGCGACCTTTCTCCACAGTTCCCTCCCTTCCCTCCGTCCCTCCTGGATGACGTCTCCATTTTCCAGTTCCTCAGCTTCTGCAACTGCGATGGCTTCCCCCAAGTCCTCCGCAAAAACCTCTCCATATTCGACCTCTAGATGGTGTAGCCTTTTCCCGACGATAATCAAGCTATGCAACGGAGGGCCAAACTCGCTCGGTGGCGCACGCAATAATGACGTTAGTGGTCCTGCCAGAATTCGCTGCTGATCGAGACCGCCGACCCTGCCCATTGCTACAGCCAAAGTTTTTTCTGGATCCAATACACCCTCCCTGCGCATAGTCTCTATCTCCAGAAGTTGAGACACTGCTTGCGGTACTGTCATGTACCGTGGGGGCTCGTATATCTTTTTGCCTCTATGTAAACGCACAACTGAGAGAGCCGGTCGCAGCAACATGCACTCAATACTTACCTCGCTAGATTTTCCTCGCTCTGCTCCTTCACTTTGATGTCGAGTAATACGAGGGTATGGAGTCCACCGTTTATATTCTCTTTTATCCGATCGTAAAAACTATCGGGCTTCCAAGTCTCCGTGAAAAACACCAACGATACTGTTTGTCCAAAGTTGTATAGCTGGAGCCCTGAGGCACCTACAGCGTTCATAATGGACGCATTATGGATGACCCGAGTCGGGATCCCGAGATGACGGGCGCGAATGAGAATGTCAGTGTGTGTGGTTGCACCAAAGGGATCCCCGACGACCAGCAAACATACATCTTCCTTGTCTGCACCTTTGAGTATTTCGTCACTTTCAGATTCTACCATATCCCGATCGGCAATGATTAATTCTTTTCCGTAAAATGATTCCAAACGATTTTTCTGAACCATTAGAATTGAAGTGTACGCTTCGAGATATACGCGGGAAGCAGATTTTACTGCCTGGAATTTTTTGTGAACTATCGATGGGTGAAATGGGAGTGGATACATACTTCCAGTCCACGTAGAGTGATATCCTTCTCATCGCAAAGGCCAAGGCCGATGATATAAAACATGTAGGTCAAGCAATTTCACGGGTGACTGGAACTCGACTCGAGAGAGCTGTTACTAATCGTCACATGACTTGATTCCGGAACGCGTCGCATCCGACGCGTACTGTACATTTTGGAGTTTCTTGCCGACTGCGGCTTTTTGCAGCCTTTTATGCATCGAATTCATTATAAAAATACGTTGTATATCATATATATACTATATGACCTGACTGATAAGGTAACTACACGGATGAGGCGAGAATAAAACAAATGTTCCCGGAACAACAACCACCTCTCTTTCATTCTTCGAAGGCGTATCCTGAATCCGCCATTGGTATACATCCTGACCTTAGTCCACCGTACTTCGCCATGAGTTACTGCGATGTGGACTAAGGTCATTTGGACGGAGACTTTGCGGATCAAGCCCGTTTCGGGGAAGTTCTGGCAGTTCGAGTTCGTTTAGGGGGGTGTTTTCCGCGTCGAGGTCGTTCAGGGAAGCCTTTTCCGTGTCGAGCTCCGGTGGGGCCTTTTCCGACTGGAGCTTGTTCAAGGGAAGCATCTCCGGGTCGAACTTTGAATCATTCGTCCAATCTCGCTTTGGTCTTCTTAGGAAATAGCGAATAATGTAGAATATCGCTATAATTCCTAAGATGCCGCCGATGATTGCACCCACAAGAGTGCCCACTAATTTGCTTTTTGAAGTAGAATGGCGGGAATCAGATGACCCAGATGAGTCAGGAGAAGCAGTGGGGTTGGATGAGCCTTCGGGAGAAGAAGAATTGGCAGGATTGGTTTTGATAATGAAGTACGATATAGTAAGATACTGGGGTGAGGTCGTAGTGTTGTAAGCGGTTGCGACTTCCAAGGAATGTTGAGAAGGAGATAATTCGGATGTCGTGAAGAGTGGCCAATTCAGAACATTTGCAAGCTGACCGGTGTTAGCTACTGTTGTACCTCCGGGGAGATCAAAGTTAATCGAGTTCCCATCGATGGAATAGAAAGCAGTCGATGGATGATATTCGCCCCAATTCACAGAGTAAAGTGAAGCAGAAGTACCTATGAATGATTCACATTTGAAACTCTGGTTTTACCGATGAATTACTCACCGTTAAAGTTAAAAGTCATACTCGTTTCATCTTTATCTGTTGCATTCGAGCCAGATCCTTGATATGTCCATCCTCCCGAGCTGTTACTGTAGCTAACAGAGGGATCGCTGTTATGGACACGTAGAGTCACTGCATCTAGTGGATCGGATGGTAAAGGTTCGTATTGTATGCTGTCGAGCCAGAGCTGAGAGCTGCGAGGGGAAGTGGGAGGGAATGTAAAATTGACGACCAAATTATGCTCATCCGTTGAGCCGGCCAGCGTCCCCGCAGAGTCGCATGCAATGTAGTTCGTGACTTGAACAGAGTCCTCGTAAGTGAAAGTTGCCAGGAGGTGGTTATCTACCATGCAGTTCCAGCTGGCGGAACCTATGAAGGCAATTATGGCGCGGATAAATGAACCTTTGAGCAGGAAGATAGATGTTAATGCTGGAAGATCGTCAGAGAAAGATTTTTCTTCACCTTTAAAGTTGTAACTGAGGTAACCATTTGTTGTGGTGCCAGTGATTGTGTGATTGAATACCGGTCCTCCAGTACCTTCTTTGTCCAACGACCCAGTCGAGTCAAGGGAGAATGCTCCAGAGTACCGAATATTTGGATCAGTGTCATCCACAACGACCAACCGGGGAACAGCAGTATCTGGGACTGGTTCGTTTGACATTCGATATTCAGAGGGACGGAGGCGAGAAGCAAATCTATAAAAATGACCTGCAGGCAGAGAGTTTCCCAGACCTTTAAATATCGAACAAGAGGCAGTGAGAGCGAGCTTCCACAACAGAATCTCTAGAATGTTCAATCACGGGATGCCAAAATACGACTCCTGCCACATCAAGGACCAAAAAATAGGTTTGCTCATGACATATATAGCAAAAGGTTCGAGCTCCCCTGCTAGCGTCGAGTCTGCTATAAACTGGGGTCCTAGAACTTATTAGATACTGCCTTCCTTGGATTGAACATTGTCGATTGTCAACGGGGAGTAGCTGAAAACCAACCGGCTGTCTGCAGCATGATCGTGACTGTAAATCGGATGTAATCAGGCTGTAATCATATTGATGAATGAAGGTAGGCGCTACTTCCTCACTGCATGGATCAGTTCCGATGCTAAAGAATTGATGGTGGGCCCTTGGGGTAACTTTTCGGCAGTTTGGCGAGGTGAAGTTGTCGAGTTGAATATCGATATTCCTACTACCTTAGGTAGTGGGTCTTGTAGAGCAAAAACAATTCGAAATTGCACATTCGGTAAAGCGCAAAGAAGCTCACGCTTATTTTTGATGCCGCAATTCCCTGCCTCGTGAGAATTTTCTGTACAGGATCCGTGGGAGGGCTTCGTCCGCGAGGTTCTGCTCCAACTTGTCGCCCACTTGTCGCCCCCTGCCTCAACGAAGAAAGCTATGCCATTCAACCCACAGTCCAGCCGCTCGCATTTTGCGTCTAATTTTATCTTTCTTAAAGCTCAAGCTACGAAAACTCAGCCAAAGCGCTTCGCCTGCTGGGGGGAATACCCGAGAGTGTTTAGGTTATTTGTAAATCATAGACCCCACGCGATTCGAATCTACTTCAACGTATCTCTTTACACGTTTCTCGTCAGTCGTGCTATCCGTCGATTCCTCATCGACTCTTTTCATTCCTTTCCAATTACTTGAGTTCATGTTTCTCTCGTATCACACATCGCAAGCACCCGACCCTAGGCACGTGGTACAGCTCATTTCTTTCGCCAGCATCACAGGCAGATTCCCGCCTCCTCAAGAGCTGCAACGGCAAAAGTGCCTAGCTTCCAGAAGCCTGGGAGCCGTGTATTCCTGCCTAACGCTTATTGTCGTAGCCTATGTAGGCTACCGAATGTTTAGACAAGTGTGATGAGATTGATTGCGTTGGATATATCTGGGAGGTTCGGCATTTGGAACGATACAATTATGTTTGCGTGCCGGGGCTTTGTAGTTTGACGAGGGCTACGATACGAGTACAAATTTCCTGACTCACGAGATGGGTATCAATATGTTCGTCGTATTCTTTTGACTTGTTTGTAGTCGATTGTACCGTGTCTCATGTAGCCAATATCATTTTGATTAATTTATTCTACGGTGCATGGATGTCCTTCATGATTTTTGAACTCCCTGTACCAGTTCCAGCTGGTGTATGCAGCCTTTCTTGAATTGACATAATCATTTCTTAGATCACCCTCATCCCACTTCCACAGAAGTTTCGGGAGCTATTCCCAATGCTCTTTGGCCATATCACATCAACAAATCCATTCTAAGTTGGGTTTTTTCTTTTTTTGCTAGCAGGACAAACATGAACAGTCTGTAATCACCAAAATACCAGCTGTCTTTGTCCTTCCATGAATTTAGTGTAGAGAATGGTGATTATCGACGTGTAATTTATTGGTCACATTCCGAAGATATTTAGATTATCCTGTAACAACTTTAGCTATAAAATCCTTTCAGCAATTTGAATATGCACAAGCAGCAGTAAATGAAAAGATCTTGAGTGCTTGTATAGGTGGGCACAATGCCAATCACCAAGGTCTAAATTGCTCATTAAAAGGAAGATTGATATCTGCTCCATGTGATTTATACAGTATGTACTACAAAACCTTCAGTGTTCATGAATCAAGCATGCAGTAGATGAAAATATATCAAATGTCCCAGAACAACTGAACATCAACCACCTTTCTCCCATTCTTGGAAGTATATTCTCAAACCACCATTGATATGCAACCTGACCTCAGTCCACCGTACTTCGCACTGAGTTACTGCGACGTGGCCTAAGGTCGTTCGGGAGGAGATTCTGTGCATCGAGCCTGTTCGGGGGAAGCTGTTGTGGTTCCGACTCATTCAGGGGGGCTTTTTCCGGGTCGAAGTCATTCATGGAAGCCTTTTCCGCGTCGAACTCGTTCAGAGGGGTGTTCTTCAGTTCGAACCTGTTCAGGGGGAGCACTTCCAGGTCATGCTCTGGAATATTTGCCCAATCTCTTCTTTGTCTTTTTCGGAAATAGCGGATAATGTAAGATATCACTGCAATCACTACAATGCTGCCAACGATCGCACCCACAAGAGTGCTCACCAGCCGGACTTTTGAAGTAGAATGGCCGGAAACGGATGATCCGGATGATCCGGATGAGCCGGAATTACCGGCGGAATTGGATGAGCCCCCGGTGGAAGAGGAATTAGCGGGATTAGTTTTGATAATGAAATAGCTAATGGTGAGATACTGGGGGTAGGTCGTCGTGTTGTAAGCAGTCGCCACTTCCAAGGAATATTGAGAAGGAGGTAAGTCGGATGTCGTGAACAGTGGCCAGTTCTGCACGTCAGCTTGCTGACCAGTATTAGCTACCGTTGTACCTCCAGGGAGATCAAAATTTGTTGATTTTCCAGCGATGGAATAAAAAGCAGTCGTTGGATTGTAACCCTTCCAAATCACAGAGTAAAGTGAAGCGGAGGTACCTATGAAGAATTCGCATTTTAATACTCTGGTTTAGTCAGTAAGATACTTACCGTTAAAGTTGAAACTCATGCTCGTTTCAGTACGATCCGTCGCATTTGAACCGACTCCTTGGTATGACCATGCTCCTGAGCTGTTACTATAACTCACGAAAGGATCACTGTTATGAATACGGAGAGTCACTGCATCTAGTGGATCGGACAGTAAGGGTTGATATTGTATACTGTCAAGCCAGAGCGAAGAGTTGTGAGGGGAAGTGGGAGTGAAAGAGAAATTGATGTCCAAAGTATGCTCTGCTGTCGAGTCGGCCAGTGTCCCCGCAGAATCGCATGCAATGTAATTGGTGACTTGGGCAGAGTCGACTGTGAAGCTCACAAGCAGGTGGTTATCTACGTTACAGCTCCAGCCAGATTCACCTGTGGCGGCAATCACGACACGAACATATGAGCCTTCGAGGGGTAAGATAAATGTTAAGATTAGAAGATCGGCTGAGGAGGTTTCTTTCTTCACCTTTGAAGTTGTAACTGATAGTACCATTGGTTGTGGTTCCAGTGATTGTGCGGTTGAAGACTGGTCCACCATAACCTTCTGTGTCCAATCGCCCGGTCGAGTCAAGGGAAAATGCACCAGAGTAACGAATGGCTGGATCAGTGTCATCCACAACGACCAACCGGGGAACAGCAGCATCTGGGGTTGCCATAGGATATTCAGCTGAAGGATGAAGGTGAGAAGGGAACAAGCGTCTAGGACCTGGAGGCAAGGAGTTCCCGGCAGGAGGTCGTGAGGCCAAGGTCCAGCGCGATTACTTCTGAGAGTTTTCAATGAAGCAGGATCAAAACCGTAAATCACGGAATGTCAAATACAATTCGACCAGGCACCTGTCAGACTAAGGATGTTTGTTCATGAAGTTAATAACAAACCGGGATTCCCCTACTAGAGTCCGCTGGCCATAAGTCATTGTATAGATGATCATGTTGCCTTTCTGAGGCAAGACGATGACATTGTCGACTATGAACTGAAAGTGGCAAACCATGACATGCATGACAGCTGATTGCTATAATCTACAGCGTGAATATTGATCAGTGGAAGGCGCTACGATAGCCTCGTTGTTGCCTCGTTGCAGGGACCAGCAATGGACACGTTCCGAGGGTAATCGAAGGGCGGGTCGGAATAATTTTCTACAGTCTGGAGACGGTTGATAAATTGCAAAGCTAAGAGCTGAGTACGTGTTGTCTGATTTGATTCCAGTGCGAGACGCGAGAGGCGCGTCGTTTTGATGTCGTAATTCTCCGTGCGACTTTTTTGTTTAGTATACTAAGGCTGTGGGATCGCCATTCTTGCCTCATATTCTCTGCCTCAATTGAAGCAACGCAGTCTGAGTCATACCATTCAACACCTGGTCGAACCTTGGTCGAGCCGCTCGCAATACCGCCTGTTTACAAGCTGAAGCCGAAGCCCGAGTGTTGGTACCTCTGGCTCTCTTCTTCGTATGCTTCATCCAGCAAGTCTCCATCGTTTTCTTTGTCGTTCAGAATGCTTTGGAATCCGCCGTAAGCACCCAGAGAGCACACCCAGAGAGTCCGGTTGTAAAATCTACGTACTCTTTGGTGGGAGTATAACCGCAACGGAAGTTCTATCCGCTTGCATTTTGACTGTCTATGTTTGCTCGTTCTTTCAGTGGTATAGTAATACTGATCTTTCGCCGTCAAGGTCCCGACGCTTCCGTCTATCACAAAATTGAAAGCAAGACTCGACGCAGCTCGAATCGATTTTAGCATATCACTTTCTGGTTCCATCCACTTTTTCCATTTATTTCTAATAGCCGGGATTTTGCCCCTCTCAAATCACATATTGCAAGTGCGCGAATCGGATACTCTAGGCTTGTCGCCAGCAACCACGACCAAACCACTGTCATCAGCAACAAAAACGGTCAGCACCCTCGGAAGCCTAGGGGCCTCCGGCATCCCCGCCTGACGCTTGGCCTATCCAGACTTCCAAATTTCGCTGATCTTTCTCCTCTAATGCCGATTATATATATACAAACTGGTGTGATTGAATTGATCGCGTTGGATATGCTCGGGGTCTATTTGGACACTTTCGGGAGGTTTGGCGTTTTGAGCAATGAACTAACAATGTGTGTCGGGGCTTTGCACTAGTTTGACCAAGAGTTTGACGATGGCCACGGTTTGAGTGCGAGTGTCCCAAGCGACATGATATATCCGTGTTTGTCTTTCGGCTTGTAGTCGATATCACGCATCTTAGCATAGTATCTTTGGCAAATAGTATCTAGATTACTTTGATCTAGGGTGTTTGGATGCGCTTCACAGTTTTTTAACACCTGTAAGCTCCTGTAAGTACGTGGTCTTTCTTGTAAAATCAACGTTACAATTTCGTAAATCATCCTCACAGTGCTCTACTTGAAGCAATCTGTCTTAAGAGGAACATTCTCTTTTTTCCTGATAGGAAAAACATTGACAGTCTGTACTTGATATACCAGCTGTCCATGCAGGCTCTCGCGGGAAATCTAAGTATGTACTAGAGAGAATAGTGTTTGATTATCTTCAAGTTTTCAACACCCGATTTGTTTTGAAATTTCTCGGTACTGTAAAATCCTTTTAGTAATCTCATTAATAGGTTACAAGCCAGTACATAAAAGTGCTCCCTGGTATTTGTATAGGTTAGAACTGTTATGCCCTAGCTTATATTCTTGTCGTCTCTGAGGGCCCTGAGGACTTAGTGAAACAACCATTTTCACTTACATCATCGGCAACTACATAACTTTGATCCTATCCTCATACCAGCAGTCCAAGGAACACCCGATCAAACATCCCTCCTACGGCATGTGTTAATTGGTCCCTTTCATGTCACGAGGACCGTGAATCTCGCGTCAGCCTGCACATGTACATAATAACCTCTCTGACTTACTTTCGTGGGAATATAATAGTACTACATAAAGCTCAAGAACACTATATACCGTTTTTTACACTGTTATTACCTGAACCACTATCTCACTTGCTTATTTTCCTCCTTTTCTACTATCAGGTTTGGTATTGTTTCTTCTGATTCTCAAGTACAAATACTCTTGAAATGAATATACTGATTTTATGCACTAATGAGATCCTGCAATGTACCTCTAAGTACATTGCTCATCCTGAAAACCCTCAATGATGTCTACACAATGCCATCTCAGGTTCATATTGAAGCTGTCATTTTTAATGCCTGGGTTCTACTTACCCATGTGTTGCTCCGTGCGTGTCTCATCTCGACCATGGAATCTATTCAATAGAGTGTTGTAGTCTCTTCCGCCAGACCCAGAAGAGCTCAACCTATAATAAACCCCTTTGTTGTACAGATAATTACTCCATGATACACTTAACTACACTTTATCCCACCATCTGGCTCAGGTCTAACAAGAACCTCAATCACTGTCTGTGTTTGACTCATTCCAGTGGGGCCTATAAGTAGAGGAGGGTACTTCTTGTAAGGCAAAGGGCATATCAACACTCAAATCTAGCGAAGCAGGGTGTAGAATGTTCCGGTTCCATTCAGGTGAAATGGACAATGGCATTACTTGTGCCCTTTTCAGCATGTACATATGTACATAGCTTTTCCTGTAACATATACAAACCAAAATAATATAAATTGCAAAATTTAGATCAATTTAAAAATTGCCTGTCTTGGATCAGGCACAAAATCATTGCAGCAGAAACTCGGCATTTCATTCCATTCCATGCACTTGTAACTGGCAGCAATGGCCACAACATCACCGACAGTTACACTACTAGTGCCTACTGTTGTGCTATCGGAAAAAGAATGGCTAGTTCCTACTATTGATTCAAATGAGAAGTTACCAGAATTGGTTTTGATAAGAAAATGGTTAATAATACTGTGGTGAGTTTGTTATATCGCAAGAAGTCCAGCTACAATTTACTAAGATTTTGGTGAACTGAAGATACATTCAGTATGTGAAGGCTTTGAAGAGTAACCAGTTTAGAATGCTCGCGGCTTGTGCTACTGCAGATGACTCAATGCTTGAAATTTTTTTTAACAGGTTCAACATAATCACAAGTTTGGAGTCAGATAGTCAGACAAAAAAACTACTAAGAAACACTGAAACAGGGGCCGCTTCGTTATCTCGAGGCAGAGGATCTGGAAGGGAATTTATATAACTACGTGATATACACAATTCAAGAATGGAGTCATATAGGCTGAAGTTCTTCATCATCCTAGATCCAAATAGTATTCCTTGAATACAATTCAAGATGAAACATTCCTTATCAAATAGTAGAACAACTGAAAGAAGTAGAATACAGAGAAATTCTGGGATGCTAAAGTAGGAAAAATTCCTGCATCATGAACTTTAGTGTGGTGGTAGACAGACTTGACTGATGCACTGACCTCAAGTTACCGCTTTGTTCATTTGTGTTCTTTCAAAAGCTTTGCCACTTCTTTATGGCCGTTATACAATGCCCATTGTAAAGCACTCTTACCAGCCTCATCTTGATTCTTTACATTGGCCCCATTCCTAAGCAAAAATGATACAATTGCATAATGACCACTTTTGGCCGCAGTAATGAGAGGAGTCAGCTTTTGAGACCCCGGAAGATTTACTGCGGCCCTATGATTGATTAGCAGCTTAGCTATTTCCAAGTAACCTTTCATGCTGGCCCATAACAATGCAGTAGAGCCATACTGGTCTCGCGCATCTGCATCAGCTTTTTTGTCAAGGAGGAAGGAAACTACATCAAGATGGCCATTTTTAGCTGCACTGATGAGAGGGGTACGTTGTTCAAAGCCTCGAAGATTAAGATCTACACCTTTGTTAAACAAAAGATTTACAATTTTCAAATGACCTTGTCCTGCTGCACTTGTAAGAGGTCTTTGCTTATTAAACCCAGCAAGATTGAGATCTGCCCCATTCTCAATCAAGAGTTTTGTGATTTTATAATGACCTTGTTCACATGCATATCTTAAGGCAGTATCATTGTCCTGTCCTTTAACATTGACATTGACCCCTTTTTTGAGGAGATGAGCAATGATATCAAAATTATTTTTACCAACTGCAATACACAAAAGGCTCTTGCTTTGTTTTTCATGGAAGTAGTTGGTATTTGCACCTCTATCAAGCAAAAAACAAGCAACCTTAGAATGCCCATTGCTTATGGCACTAATCAAAGGAGTTTGTTTCTGAAATCCTGCAAGATCAATTGCTGCTCTATGACTAACAAGAAGAGTTACAGTTTCCAAGTGTCCACCCTTGCATGCCCATAGCAGGGCAGTATTACCATATTGGTCTTGTGCATTTACATCAGATCTCTGTTCAAGCAGGAAAGAAACTATATTGACATGGCCATTTTTAGCAGCATTTATAAGAGGGGTTCGCCCCTCAAATCCTCGTAGATGAATGTCTGCACCTTCATTAAGCAAAAGAGAAACAATGTTTAAATATCCACTTCTGGCTGCACTTATTAAGGGTGTCTGTTCACTGAAGCCAGGAAGATTAATATCTGCTCCATTGCCAATCAAAAGTGCTACCCCATCATAATAACCTTTCTCACATGCAAATCTCAGAGCAGTGTCATTGTTCTGTCCCTTTGCATTAACATCAGCCCCTCTCTCAATCAGGTGCATAATAATACTCAATTGCTTTTTATCAAATTGACCACTACTTATGGCGCTGATAAGGGGGTTTTCTGGTAGAAAACTGATAGCGGCTCCATGGCTGAGAAGAAGTGTCACTATCTCCAAATGGCCCTCCTTGCAGGCCCAAAGCAGTGCAGTGAAACCAATCTGATCTGAGGCATTGATATCTGCCTTTTGATCAAGCAATAAGGAAACTACACTGCTGTGGCCATTTTTAGCTGCACTAATGAGAGAAGTCCGTCTCTCAAGACCTCGACAATGAATGTCTGCACCTCTGCTGAGCAAAAAAGAAACTATTTCTAAATGACCTTGCCCAGCTGCACTAATAAGAGGTGTTTGCTCATTAAACCCGGGAAGATGAATATCTGCTCCATACTCTATCAAAAGCTCTGCCATTTTATAACGACCTAATTCACATGCCAATCTCAAAGCAGTGTCATTCCCCTGCCATTTTGCATTTACTCTCGCCCCTTTTCTGAGTATATCAGCTATAACACTCAATTGATTTTTAGCAACTGCCATTCCCAAGACAGATTGCACTTCATTTCCCTGGTAGTGGATATTTGCGCCTCTTTCAAGCAGAAAAGAAGCAATCTTAGAATGACCATTCTTAATGGCAGTAATCAAAGGGGTTTGCTTCTGAAATCCTGGAAGGTCAATGTCTGCCCCATTGTTTACTATGAGTTTCACTATTTCTAAGTGACCACCCATGCATGCCCATAGCAATGCAGAAGATCCATGTTGATCTTGAGCATTTATATCAATGTTGTGGCTAAGCAAAAAAAATTGGACTATGTTGTAATGTCCATTTTTAGCTGCACTAATGAGGGGTGTCCGCTTGTCAAAACCTCGAAGATAAATGTCTGCACCTCTTTCAAGCAAAAGAGACACAATATCTGAAGAACCACTTCCGGCTGCACTGGTAAGAGGTGTCTGCTCATTGAAACCAGAAAGATTAATGTTTGCTCCATTTTCTATCAAGAGTCTTGCTACTTTGTAATGACCTTTTTCACATGCAAATCTTAAGGCAGTATCATTTTTTTGAATTTTAGCATTGACATTAACCCCCTTACTCAGGAGCAAATCGGCAATAACTGAGTGGCCTTGTCCTGCTGCAATCCAGAGAGCACTCTCACTGAGATGTTTAAGGCTAGAATTATTCTCACTCTCATTCAGTATCTTTCTAACAACTCCTTCAATTCCATACTTGGCCGCATAAATCAGTGAGTGAGGCTGCTCTGAGTTCTGTTTTTCTGATCCATCTGATTCTGCCAATCTCCACATATTTTTATAAACAGTTTCATCAAGATTCAATAGTTCATATGCAAGTTCAACAAGCCTTTCCTCTTTTGCCATATTAACATGTTTGAACCAATTTTGAGCAGCATACAACGATAGGGGATATTCTTCTACTGTAGGTGCCTTTGTCAAATTGGAGTCAAACTGTTGAAGATATGTCATGCAACATTCAGCCAGCAAGGAATGAGACAAATGTTCATTGATATAAAATTGTCGCATAGTGCTACTTAAATGTGTTCTTAATCTCTCTGATATCAGAAATTCTTTGACTGACATGTGTGCTAACTGGATGACATTGTTAGCTGTAATTTGTACAAGACTAAGTTTAACTCCCAGATAGGAAATTCTTGCTGGATCAATCTGATGCCCTTTATGAAAGGTTATTTCATTTTCATGGTTGCTAAAACCAGTCACTTGAGCAAGTGCATTTACTGTTAGAGGCTTCTGTGAAAAACAAAGCCATTGCAAAATGGACTTTGTATGTTC
The DNA here is from genome assembly GCA_000827265.1 of Collybiopsis luxurians FD-317 M1. Classification (NCBI taxonomy): domain Eukaryota; kingdom Fungi; phylum Basidiomycota; class Agaricomycetes; order Agaricales; family Omphalotaceae; genus Collybiopsis; species Collybiopsis luxurians. The sequence continues at coordinate 726,234 of KN834772.1, forward strand.
TACAGAGGAAGCATCAACTGACTGAAGGGCCCGCAAATAAGTTTCTTCCAAAGTAGTGGGCAATTGGTCTAAAATAGAATCAATTTCCTCTGGGCCCACACATGATTTCAGTTCATTCAACTGACAATCCACCCAACGAAACCTGATTTGATCATTACTAAACCACTGCACTGCTTCAATATAATTATCAATACTTACATTCCATCTGCTTTTGCCATCAAAGTTTCTTTGATTTTTCTTTTTTCAGATACACTATGATATCCAAAGTGGTCACCTTCTTCCAATGTATTTTCTAAAAAGCTTTCCACATCTGCCATTATATGTTTTTTATCCATTGTTACAACACCTGCACTGCTTAAGCAAACTTTTCCAATTTCACTAGCCCAAGGAATTTGTGGTCGACTAGTTATAAGAAAATGCAGATTTGGGCATGCCACTATTTCCAGCTGATATATGAGCTGGTAAAATTGACTGAATGTTTCCTTCTCCATCTCATCCAAAGCATCAATGATGATGAACAAGGAGGCCACTGAAATGGATAAAATGGCCTCCTTGAAAGTAGTTATCCATTCTTGATCAGTTGGACTACTTCTCAGTTGCTTATGGGCATTGTAAAGCTTCTTTATGCAGGGATATATCTCTTGTCCCCTTGCACTTGCAAGAAGCTGAGATAAAAGAGATGTTATCATGTTGGTAAGAGTCTGCTTAGTAGTATCCCGGAAATCAAAGAAGTAGAAAATTACAAGCTTATCATCATAAGTTTCCGGACCTTGAACATGATTCACAATTGTGGCACTTCTGAGATTATGAGCTCGACATCTTTAAAAAGAAAGTTTACCCACGCCATTACACTTTTTCCTGAGCCAACTGCAAAAACAAGTCAGACTGTAATAATTCTAGAATAGAAAATCTAGAGCCCACCATCACCCTGGAGCCAAAGAAACGAGTTTGGAGTTGATTTCCAGTCACTGAAAGTCCTGCTATTCAAGAACCACTCTCCAGTTCCCGGGGTTGTCTTCTTTGCAAAAAGAAACTTTTGAATCTGTGACATATTAGATGGACTCATCCATCTGATAACATCAGATTCCTGCTCCTCCACAGCTACAATTGACTATGAGATTTATAGATAAGAAGATTAAAGATGCAAAACTTAGTACTCTGTACATCACTCTGTAGATCTGAAATAATATTATTCAGCTCTAGTTTACGCTTCTTGATAGTTTGAGAATACGAACAATAATTGTTGTTGATCACTTCTGCATTATAGAAGCTGGCCTGGCTCAAATTGAAATCATGAGCACCAGTGAACATGTGTGGTGCATGTTCCCTGTAAGCCATTTTGAGGGCAGGTTGATGGGCTTCAGGCAATAGAGATGTTCACCCTTTATATATGCCGAAAGCGCGCTTATCCGAATAGATATTTAAGGTCACAAGGCCTTGGGATATCACGAACTGGCCTCGTGGGTAGTATTTGTGTGCGATATCGATCCTGATACCCGATTTAGAATACGTCATCTAATGATGTTCGAGTGAACTATATGTGAACTATATCATCTTTGCCTAAGGGCGCGGATCTTGTCAGCTAGTAGTGAAAGGTATTCGTCCGCGCTCTGTATGAGTAGATTCTCAGCATTCAATCAAATTATATCGGTGGTCAAATAACGCACGCGATCCGATAATCAGCCTCATCTTCGAGTTCCACGGCGGTAAGCGACGAGGGGGTCTGTGCGGACTTTGGGGCCCGGCAACTCCCGTAGTATTTCTCAGCCCAATTGTCCTGGAACAAGGAAGCGGGAGCTTCTCCCTGTTATTTATAAAAAGAGGCAGCTGAGCGGGCAAATATGTATTCTTCCACCTGAACCGGGGTTTAATGGGCCGCATATGGGCGGCGAACCATCTTACACCCGAATGAGGCCATTGTAATTGACCGCGTCTTCACGCTGCTTCCACTGCTTTTGTTCGCTTTTGGTTTGGTCCGTTGGTTCTCCTTCCATCCCTAGACATTATCTGAGGCGTCGCTGCTCGGTACAGTCAGAATAATCTGGCAATGCCAGTGTAATTTCCACTTCACTCTCCGACAGTACCTGATTGCGTCCCCAGGCTACAGCTATCTTTCAAATTCAAGTGCTTTATCTCGCTGCCGCTGTCTCGGAAGGCCAAGAAATCTGCGTCTGCCACTCTATTCAGCCTCAACCCGTCGACACTGCGCAACTCCTCGCACAAATGACTTTTTGCTCCTATGCGCATCAGTTGCAATATCAGAAAATGCTCTATAGGGCCCAAAACACCAATGACACCGTATTCCCAAAGTTGTATATCCGTATCCCTGAGTGGCCTACAGCGTTCATGGTTGACCCAACCCGAGCTGGATGAGATGACGGGTTGGCCGAGAATGCCAATGTCTGTGATCACCCCATAGGGATCCTCGACGACCAGCAGACATCTTGCGAACATCTCGTCAGATGAACAACAATTCATCCATTTTCAAAGAATGATTCCAGACCATAATACTTATTTTGAATTGAAGTGTATGCTTCAGGATACTTATACTATGGCACGCCGGGAAGGAAAATTTTTTGTAAATTCAAGCTTATAACTTGAAAGACGTCTAATTTTCACAGCATGATATTCTTCTCATCGCAGAGCACAAGACTGACAATAGTCAGAATGAAGATCAAACGATTTCGGGGCTAAGTAGATCACAGATTGGAATGATATCGAAGCTTGAAATGCCCACAAAAGTGCGAAAACTTCAGCGCTCCCATGGTAGTAGAAGAACAAATGAGAATATATCAAATCTCTGCATAGATATGGCGGAACATTAGCCACCTCTCTTTCATTTCAGGAAGGCATCCTCAAACCACTACCGGCATGTTTCTTCACCTCAGTCTTCTCCCACTGTACTTCGGATTGACAAACCGCGAGATGGCCGGCGCTCATGTGGGCCAGGCTCATTCGGGCGGAGGTCAAGATCCAGGCTATCCAATGGAGTATTTCTGTTCAAACTCCCCGCTCGAGATGGCACTTGTGTCTCTGAGCTATCTGATACCCTTCGAGATGACACTTTCGGCTCTGGGCTATCTAGTTCTAGATCTTTGGAGCCGTCTTCTGAGCGACCCGATCGAGTGTTCCGATTTCGATTTCGATTTCGGTTTTGCATTTGCTTTCGAACACATAAAACGGTGAGAATTATCGCTACAATTCCCACAACGCCACCGACAACCCCTCCCACAAGAGCGCCCACTGGTGTGCCTTTTGAAGAAGAATGACCAGAACCGGACGAACCGGGATTGGCGGTGGAGTTGGATGGGCTCTCTGGGGAAGAAGAACTGGCAGGATTGGTTTTGATAATCAAGTAGGATATTACTAGATACTGGGGTGTAGTTGTCGCATTGTAAGAAGTTGCGACCTGCAAGGAATGTTGGGAAGGAGACAAGTTGGATGTTGTAAACAGCGGCCAATTCTGAATGTTTTCAAGTTGAGGGCTAGTGCTAGCTACCGTTGTACTTCCGGGAAGATCAAAATCGGTCGACTTTCCATCGATAGAATAGAAAGCAGTCGACGAGTTGAACACATTTGGATAGCCAAATCTCACAGAGTAAAGCGAAGCCGAGGTACCTACAAAGGATTGATATTCGATGGTCTGGACTAATATGTAAAACACTCACCGTTAAAGTTAAAAGTCATACTCGTTCCAGTTGTATCCGTCCCATTTGAACCAAGTCCTTGGTATGTCCATCCTCCTGAGCTGTTACTATAACTCACGGAAGGATCGCTGTTATGGACACGCAGAGTCACTGCATCTAGAGGATCGGACGGTAACGGCTGATATTGTATACTGTCGAGCCAGAGCGAAGAATTGGCAGGGGAAGTGGGAGAGAAAAAGAAATTGACATTCAGAGTATGTTCGTCGTTTGTCGAGGCTGCCAGCGTCTCCGCAGAGTCGCATGCAATATAATTGGTGACCTGAGAAGCATTGACCGAAAAGCTCGTAATAAGGTGGTTATCTACGCTGCAATTCCAGCCGTAGAGACCTGTCCCAGCGACTATGGCACGAACGAATGAACCTTCGAGCAGTAGTATCAAACGGTTGTATCAATGCCAAAGCTGCAAAATGGCCTAAGCAAGTTTTTTTCACCTTTGAAATTGTAGCTGAGAGAAGCATTTGTCGTGACACCAGTGATCGTGCGATTGAACACTGGCCCACCATAACCTTGGCTGTCCAACAGCCCAGTGGAGTCAAGAGAAAAGGAACCGGAGTACCGAATAGTGGGGTCCGTGTCGTCTACAACGACCAACCGAGGGACAGCAGTATCTGAGGTTGCCATAAGGGAAAATCACAATGAGTTCTTGGAGGTGAGGAGTTTCCTAGACATTCCCAGACATTCAAGTATCGCAGAGGTTTTTGAACAAGAAGCAGTGACAGCAAACATGCAGAACAGGTCAAGAATAGGTACCATGATTATCTTTTAGAATTTTCACCAGGATCCGATCCCACTTAATAGAGCGAGGGATCTGAGCACATTGACCCAGTCAGGCCGTTCCAGCAATTGATTGGGTGGGATAGGGACCCGTGAACCACGGGATGTCAAAATGTGAAGCAATCGATAGAGCACCTGTACAAAAAAGTAGGCTTTCCCTCTTGCTCTTATCGTCAAACCCATGGCAAAGTCCGTGTTTCGTTCAACCTGTCAATTTCACCAGCGCGCCATAGCATCATGGGTTTTCATTAGATACGAACTAATTATGCCTCAGATCTCCAGCATGATCAATGATCACGATCAATGCTGTAAAGTGGACACAATCAAGCGCACAGATTGTAAGGTAAGGTGAGGTAAGGTTTATTACCGGCTTGGGACCAAGAACTGATACGCCGGGGTAATCATTGACATGGAAGGTTTCTTATCAGATGGCAAAACCCCCGTTACGGTCATACACAATCATGACTTGACCCCACCAGGATACGCGACGCGTCGTAAATAGACAAAATGCTGTATAAGTAGAACAGGGTCTGAGTTTATGCTATGCGTTGACTTAAGAGAAATACGGAACACAGTAAGGGGTAACCCTTACAGTATGCTTGTCAAATTAATGCCGTGGCATGATTATATACTCTTGAGTTCTTCTCCTTCCCTTTTGGTGTTGACTAATACTATAGAGGGTTCGACAGCGCCCTCACATATATCCTGGTGGAACGGCAAAAATTTCTCGTTCATTTGAGGAAGATAAGTAAGAAAAAGGCGTTCTCACTCCACTGTCGGCATGCAGTCTTAGTACCTGTGTGTTATGTCGCACCCTCTTTTTTTTTTTGACTCTTCATTACCGCAAGTAAGTAAGGCTATGTACTAAGGAGCGGGGAGCCGCAACAACAATTAGTTGGGCTCCGTTCCTCTGGGGGTTATCTCTGGGTGGGTGTCACCTGTGGGAGTTGTAGCAACGGGTATTACTGTGATGTATGTATGTAGGTGAAATGAATATGGACGCGTTCGGCTGGCTGGCCTTATGTCGCACCCTCATGCGCTGATTGTTCTTCATCAAGACGAGTCGATTGAAATCAAATCCTGACAGACTTATACTTGGGGAAAATCTAGCAACAGAGCTCGACGCAAAGAAGTCCTGGCTCTACATATCAAAGCAATGGCAAAGTGGGAACCGGAAAGTAGATCTGAATGCATTGGTGCCAATCTAGTGGCCAGCAGGTGGAGTACTGGTTCAGAGTTCCAGGTAAAAGCAACCTAGCGCTCATCGGATCTGGACCTATGTCGTGTTTAGTGTTCTAATTTTGTCTCCGGACGAAATAAAAGATGAGAATAATGGCAGCAATTCCTACAACTCCCCCAACAATTCCACCTATAATTATCAGTAATGCCCCCTGGAATCCCTTTTGGAGAAGAATGGCCCGAGACAGAGGACCCCGGTGAATGTATTAGCAGTGGAGCTGGATGTGACCTCCGAAGAAGAGATAACAGAATCAGTTTCAAAAAGAAAAATAGCTAATAATAAGAGCCTGAGGTGAGATCGTCGCGTTGTAAGCAGTCGCGACTCCCAAGGAATGCTGTGAAGAAGACAAATTAGGTATTGTGAAGAGTGGCCAGTTCAGAACATCCACAGGGTGAGGACCGCTACTAGCTACTGGCCTGGTATTGTCATGCAGCCTTCCTTTATAAAGCCATCCCGCCGCCGGTATCTCGAATCATCTATTAAAACCCTTTGCCATCTAGGGAGACAAGCAACGGTGTCTTTAGTTCAGGATTGACCCAGAGACGGACTACCGGGGCAACGCCATAGATACGCGGCTTCGTAGACCCCCTATAGGGCGCACTATAATTGGAGAATATATTTACATCGCACTGGAGGCAATAACACCAGAACTTCTCTTGGACCGAGGTTAGGAGAGCACTGCTGCAACCCTACTCCCTCCAGCGACGCGTCGGAGTAGCATAAAAGACAACCTCACTGCAACGGTTCAGTGGAAGTATAGAAGCCTTTCATAGATCCCATTAGATTACAAGTAGAAGAGCATGCTATATAAGTAATGAATGAACAAAACCTATCAAGTCTCCGTATACGTTGGTGGAACATCGACTACTTCTCTTTCGTTCGAAGAGGGGAGTCTCACACCGCTGTCAGTATGCATCCTGACTTCAGTGTTCTGCAGCTGCTCATCTCGTACTTTCATGCTTTGAGCATTTTTCATCGAGATAAGCCGGCTAGGATCAAACCCAGTCTGACTCCGAGGGCTTGAAGATGAACCTGCAACAGAGCCCGCAACAGAACCGGGATACATAGCAGGTCCACTAGAGTCCTGATTCTGCACGTACAAACTATTGGCAGAGAACTTGCCAGAGTTAGAACTATAATCTGACGGCGCGGAGGGTGGACTCGAGTACATATGAGCCATTCCAACGGCGCCTGCTCCAGAACTCATGTGCGCGATATTGCTTGTGGGTAGAGGAGAGAACTGGTTCAGAGTTCCAGGCGAAAGCATAGCGGCGCTAGAAAAATCTGACGGTGCAGAAGGTGCTATAGAGTACATCTGTGGCTCGGAAGGATAGTTTCGGGAGGGTGGGGTTCCAGCGTTCAGGTCGAACATGCCGCCTTGATGATATCCAGTGTTCCGGCGTCGTCTTCGGACGAAATAAATAATGAGAATCAAAGCTGCGAGTCCCACAACTCCACCGACAACTCCACCGACAATCGGACCCACAGGTGCACTTTTAGACGAAGAATGGTCAGAGCCGGATGACCCGGATGATCCGGATGAACCTGGATTTGCGGTGGAGTTGGATGAGCCCTCGGGAGAAGAAGAATTGGCAGGATTCGTTTTGATAAGGAAATAATTTATAGTAAGGTACTGAGGCTGAGTCGTCGCGTTGTAAGAAGTTGCGACCTGCAAGGAATGTTGGGAAGGAGACAAGTTGGATGTCGTAAACAGCGGCCAATTTTGAATGTTTGCAAGTTGAGGACTAATGCTGGCTACCGTCGTACTTCCAGGAAGATCAAAATCAGTCGAATTTCCATCGATAGAATAGAAAGCAGTCGACGGGTTGAAGGCGTTTGGATAGCCAAAATTTACAGAGTAAAGCGAAGCAGAGGTACCTACGACGGATTCACATTCAGTGCTCTGACTGAGTAGGTAAAATACTCACCGTTGAAGTCGAAAGTCATACTTGTTCCAGTTATAACCGTCCCATTTGAACCAAATCCTTGGTATGTCCATCCTCCTGAGCTGTTACTATAACTCACGGAAGGATCGCTGTTATGGACACGCAGAGTTACTGCATCCAGTGGATCGGTTGGTAAGGGCTGATATTGTATACTGTCGAGCCAGAGCGAAGAGTTGGGAGGGGACACATCCGGGAAAAAGTAGAAATTGACATCAAGAGTATGCTCGTTCGTTGAGCCGGTCAACGTCCCCGCAGAGTCGCATGCAATGTAATTGGTGACCTGGGAAGAGTTGACCTGGAAGCTCGTAATGGGGTGATTATCCACGCTGCAATTCCAGCCATAGAGACCTGTCCCGGCGACCATGGCACGGACGAAGGAACCTGTGAACGACAGTATTAATTTTAAAATGGACAAATAGCGTGAAGAAGCCTCTTTTTACCTTTGAAGTTGTAGCTGAGAGAAGCATTTGTCGTGACACCAGTGATTGTGCGATTAAACACTGCTCCGCCATAACCTTGGCTGTCCAACAGCCCAGTGGAGTCAAGGGAAAAGGCACCAGAGTACCGAATAGTCGGGTCCGTGTCGTCCACAACAACCAGCCGGGGAACAGCAGTATCTGGGGTGGTCATTGGGCGTTCGGAGGGATGAAGGTGAGAAAGGTCCACCAGTACAAACAAACCTTTACTTTAAGGCGGGGAAGCTTCCCAAGCATCTGGCCAATTGGCTGAGCAAAGGGCTGTGAGCCGACATAGACCGACATTCAACACGTTGAAATCTGGATTTGTTTCACTAGGGCGTCAATGAAGTATCAATCCAATTCAAGGTTAGGGAGCCCGGTGGAAATGAATCAGATGCCAAGTGCGTCCCTATGTTATCTTGTCAATGCACGATGGCGAGGCGGGGTGAGGCTCATTGCCGCTCTATAAACAGCATGTAGTTGACCGAATTTGGAATATAATAAATGCTGATAAATAACCTTCAGAGCCGTAGACCACGGAACTGGATCAAAATTCAAGGCGCTTAAACTGTTAAGACTAGGCCTGCTCACCGTCGAGTAGTTGATGATATAGAGTTTTCGATCGCGGAGCAAGAGTGCACAAGCCCGGAACGAGGAGTCGTCGTTACTGCTTTGACTTGCCAAGGCGGCACGCCCGCTGAAAGATGCAAAGTTCTTGGGATACTTCCTCCAAATCATTCTCAGCTATGGGTAGGCTTCCGGGGCAGCCATAAAGCTTATGGTATTTCAATCACCACCTCCTCTATCAGTGGTTGGCGCAAAGACCTAGTAGAAGCAGGCCACGATGGTCCGGCCCGAGCCGCTTCGATGACATTGACACTACAGTGCTAGTTGACAACCTTTCAGGCTTGCTTAACGGCCTCCCCGCAGCTCAGAGTACATTAGCATTCTCGATCCTTACGGGAGTCCGCTGACGGTCGGCTGGTCCATGCAAGTCGGCCATGCGCTATGTACAGTAGTGTGTATGTGGTGTTTGAGTTGTGAAATGTCCGTGTCAATATCCCGTATGGCAGATCGTCCGTCTCATCGTAAGTAATAAGTAGGTGATAGATATATAGGTAGAAAGCCTAACCTGCACACATCCCGAAAAAAATAAACGCGGAATGAACTCGGATCCCTCGGCGGTAAAAAAATTCATCAGGACTCTGTATACGTCGGCGGAACATCGACAACCTCTCCCTCGTTTCCTTCACGAGATAACCGTACCCCACTATCCTGATGCTGCCGAACTTCACTTCTCCGAAGTCTATCATCCTGCTCCTGCAACATCCGAGCATTCTTCGATGACATTACAAATCGATCCGAGTTCCATCCAGATGAACGATTCGATTGACCGGAGGATGATGAGGCCCCCGAGGAAGAGTATACGCCAAGTTGCTGCCCTCCATAACCTGTATAAGCCGTCGATGATATGTCGGAAGGGTATCTCATATGCGTGCTACGCCCTGGGGGCGCCGCGGAGGACATAAATGGTGTGATTTCGAGTGTATCCCCTCTTGAAGATCCCTGTAAACGGTAATACCCTGGCCCCCCTCCAGTCAAATCCAACATCATCCCACTGTACGGACTCCGTCTCCGTCGTCTCAGGTAGTAGAGGAGCAGTATTAACGCTCCCAGCCCAGCGAGACCTCCCAGTACACCTCCGACTATAGGTCCCACATTGTGGTGACTAGGAGTAGGGCCTCCGCCGTGATCAGGTGAAGATGAATTAGTTGAATTGGACGGATTTTCTAGGGATGTCGAAGTTGCCGGATTGGTTTTTATCATAAAATAATCGATGGTGAGCCATTGCGGGTATGTAGTACTGTTGTAGGCAGTGGCTACTTGAAGATTATGTGAGGATGAAGACAAGTCGGATGCAGTGAAGAGGGGGTAGTTTAGGATATTGGCGTAGGTCCCTAGGCTAGGTGCCTGTATGGCCCCGGGCAGTTCAAAATTTGAGCTAGAGTTTCCGTCGATGGTGTAAAAGGCGGTCGTGGCGTTGTATAGGGTAGGCCAGCCAAAAATTACGGAGTATAATGATACGAAGGAACCTTTCAGAGTAATTCGTATTAGATTTACCAAGCTTCTGCCGTAAATCAAGGAACTGTTCTGCACGCACCATTGAATGCAAAATTCATACTAGTCCCCGTTATTTCCGTACCATTCGACTCGAATCCTTGCCAAGACCATCCTCCAGAGCTGTTGCTGTATGTGACAGAAGGATCGCTATTGTGCACCCTCAATGTTACTGAATCCAGCGGATCTTTGGGCAGCGGCTGGTATTGTATCGAATCAAGCCATACAGACTGGGTTTCGTTGCTTGGAGAAAAATAGATGTTCATATCGAGAGTATGTGAACCCGTCATGCCTTGGAGAACTCCACCCGAATCGCATGCGATATAGTTGGTCATTTGCGTTGTGTTCCTGCCGAAGCTGGATATTAGATGGTTGTCTACTGAGCAGTTCCAGTGGCAATCGGAGCCTTGAGCCGCGACGATGGCGCGCACGAAAGTACCTTTTTTAGGAGAAATGAACGGTTGCCCGAAGCCTGCAGCTTGTCAACCCGACTCACCATTAAAAGTGTAACTCAATGAAGCGTTAGTCGTTGTTCCCGTCATTGTCTTATTCCACACAGGACCTCCCCACCCCACCTCATCCAAAGTTCCTTTCGAATCCAGAGAAAATGCGCTCGGGGGTGAATATTGTATGGCCGGGTCGGTGTCATCGACCACGACAAGTCTGGGAACGGATGTACTGGAGGTCATCATCCGAGGCTGGAAAAATTCTAAGGAAGTGGGACTTGGGTGATGATGGACAAGAGGGAACGCAGGCGGGAGTGAGGAAGGTCAATGAGTAAACAGGATTTGTCGTGCCTTGGTCAATAGCTTCAGTTTAATGTAGAGGCGGTGCGACGTTGAGTTGAATATGATAGGCGATTTCCCGCAACGTGCACTTGAAGATATGACACTGTATAGAGTGTTTTTTTTTTCAGCGTCTCATTACAAACGCAATTTCCATGACCACCGAATTCACAGTGCACCCGTTGAGTATATAAAAAGAAAAGTTGGTATTTCCTAAGGCAGTAAGTCATGGCCTAGAATTATTCAGTCAGTATTATGCTAAATTCAGGCGAAAGTTTCAGGAATCATGAGGAAAGATCCTTGGTGAATGGCTCTCCAGGAAAAACACAGGTGTGCCAGACCTAGATTTACGGCTCTGGGGCGTAACGACGCGTACCAATATATCCTAGGATAGCAATTATTGCTCCAGCAAGACAGAACTTCGGAGCTGTTTGCAGGGTAATCAACACAGCGTTAAATGATCAAGTAAGCTTGCCAAGACGTTAATCCGCAGTAAGTCCTGCCGATTAAATTCAGAAAGGCCTTTTACTGTACCGAATAACCTTTGGAAGCAACTGAGCAGCAACATTGAGCTGACGCTGGGATGGCGAGAAGTCAGATCCTATAAGCGCCCATGGCGCCCATATCCAGCGCCTGATTACGCTGAGTGAAAGTAAAGCCATAAACGTCCTTCTCAGTCTTCTCCTCATTAACTCCCCATTCCATTCTTTCTTCCCATCAAACCAGGCTGAGCTCACTGTGATCACACTTGCCAGCTCATTGCTCCGTGTAGCACACTGACCAGTACAGATCGATTTAGTCTCCTATCCAGAAAGAAATTTTCACTGATATCAGCCCACTTTGCGTTTTCCAGGCCTTCGTTCGACCCCCTCACCATGGTCAAACCCATCCACAAGCCTTTAAAGGCCTATCGGAAATTATCCATCCTTTGTGTCTTTTTACTGTTTGCCGCTTTTATCCTGCTTCTTCTGGTTGGACTTTCGCTACCTATTGTCCATCCAGTCTATGTACTCCGGGTTTTCGCCACCGATGCTCAGGATGGCAGTTCTTTGAGCACAGAGTTGAGATTTGGCGTTTGGGGAGTTTGCGCTTATAGGTATGTGTAGAGTGTGTCAATTATTGATATTCAATTCAACATTCGTTTTCTATAGTACATTGAACCCGGCATCTGTGATCAATGACGATGGTTTATGCTACGGACCCAGGCTAGGTTACCAAGACGTCATTCCTGCTTCAATTCTTGCCGAAGTTAATCTATCCCAATCCCTGGTCGATGCAGCCCTCCAAGGGCTCATGGCAGTCCTGCTCATACACATCGTCGCTGCGGGTCTTTCTCTTTTCACTCTCTTTACATCTATTTTTCTCGCCTCCCATTGTATGACAATCCTCTCCCTCATCTTAGCCATCACGACCGCACTACTCAGTGCCGTAGTGTTCGTCGTTGACGCAGTGATAGTCGGTGTGGCTAGAGCGAAGGTTCCAGAACTGACTAGCGATGGTCTTGGCGCGAATGTGGGTAATGCAGTGTGGATGGTGTTGGGAGCCCTCATCGCGAGTTGGTTGGGGGTAATACTACTTTCGGCGAGGGCGTGTTATTGCTGTGGTGTGAGGAGGTAAGCGTACTCATATCTATTATCTTCGCTCCTATTAACATTTTGTCACTTGTAGAAAAGAATATGACAGTGACGAAGAAAAATTCTGACCTTCCTGATGATAGTCACGCGTTTCTTCAATCTCTTGCCTTTCATGAATTCACGATCTCATGTCCTAATTACCCTGTGCTATTTCATTGGGAATGGATACCCTAACTTTGTTTGAAAACTATCCGATGCTGATCCCGCCTGCGCGACAGAAATTTCGCCGAGAACATTTTTTGCTCGATTTATTCTCGAACCGTGCGGAAGAATCTCTGGTAAACCCTGACATTTAATGATCCTCTCTTGATGCACGAGATCGACGGGCTCAGTCCAATTCCGAGGAAACGCAGATACATGCAATAACGCTGGGTTTCCTCGGTCATTATTGTTCAGAAGCTCCAGATAGTCGACATCTTCAGGTCATTCGGCGACATCTTGTCATTCGAGGATTGTTATAAAATATGGATGGCAAACCCTGGTCGATAAATTTTCAACCCACCATGCGTCTCAGCTTGTCTTCCGCTATCACAGCAGCTATTAGCCTTGCAGCTCTTTCCTCCGCCCAAACTCTTACGGGACAATACACCTGTTCTGCCGGAGGACAGTACACCCTATGCCAAAACCTGTGGGGCGAACGTGAGTTATGCGCAAAGTCCCTCCTGATTCCTCTTTCGCAGTGAATTCTGATTCTGATTCCCAGTCTCCGGCGTCGGCAACCAGACTTCAACGTTGATCAGCCAGTCCGGTAACGCGGTGTCTTGGTCCACGACGTGGAATTGGGCGAACAACCCCAATAACGTGAAGAGCTGTAGGTGTTAACTCTCTGTTTTCGGAATTTCTGAAATACAAAACTTGCCCTGTTCTCCAGATGCGAACGTGATATCAAACACCGCGAAAGGAGTGCAAGTAAGTTGCTATTGGAACTTTCGGCCCTATTTCACACACTGATTGCTACAACACCAGCTCCAAAACATTGCCTCTGCACCGACCACCTGGAACTGGGTCTATGAAACCCAGTCTGCTGGGATTAGAGCTGACGTTTCGTGAGTCCAGAAAGTTACATTGTCTTGGAAGTAGATACTCAATGCTCTTTTGGCGGGTGTAGGTACGACATCTGGTTTGGAAAAGCTCCCTCTGGCAGTCCTGCTACAACCGCATCCTCATACGAGATGTATGTCCGTCTCTGAGAGTTTTATTTTCATATCTGAGCAGGCTATGATCGCTTTCAGCATGATTTGGCTTTCTGGTCTCGGAGGGTAAGCCGTCCTATTCCACTTTCATTACAATCTTACTGATATTTGTACCGGCACTACGTAGCATCCAGCCGGTCGGTTCCGCTATCAAAACAAACATTACCGTCGCGGGACATCAATGGGACCTCTGGAGCGGTCCAAACGCCAACTGGCAAGTTTTCTCGTTCAAGACAGCTAGTGGGGATATCACGAATTTCGATGTCGATCTGCAAGAGTTCTTCAGTGCGTTTTTTTTCATACCTCCGAGAGAGTTAATAAAATTCAAACATTCCTACTCCGTAAGGCTACCTCACTACAAACGAAGGCGTCGCCGGTAGTCAGGTAGGTGCTGAGCTTATGATTCATGGCTGTTTCTGACTCGTATTTATATGATAACAGTATGTTCAAGCAATCCAGACTGGAACAGAACCGTTCACTGGGAATGCGGTGCTGTTGACCGAGAGCTACAGTGTTGCAATTAACTCAAAGTAATGATAGTCTCCGCTTCGAGTCCATTTTAGCACCTCGATTAGTCAAAAACTGAATTTAATGTACATGCATGGATGCGCGAATTGTATTACGAGTTGAACTATGATGCGAACACTGAAACGTACAAGAAATTTCAACCTCGAACAAAAAAGTACAATAAAGTATTGATCTTCAATGGTCATAGCCGAGAGAACGCAGAAGCTCATAAAATTTCAACATTCCGTCGACAAAGTGATCCCGTCTCTGTTGCCCGAGATGCGAGCGCTTCCAGATTTTCTCCATTTTCGGAGCAGCGTCTTTGATTCGCCTCATGAGCGGTATCTGGAGCTCTGGTCGGGCTGTAAAGGGAGTCCGTTCCATGAGATGAATGGCGTATGCCAAGAAAACTACATAGAATAATTTTATCAGTTTTCATGAATGGGTCAGAGAAACAGTGGAAGGAATAGGACAAGGAAACTTGGGAAAGAGCAAAAACTCACTGGAATGATTTTCGTCGTCTTCGCCGTAACAGTTGGCCAGTTTGACGTACGATTTCGAAGCTATGATAAAATCTTGATAGTCTTCTCTTTTGGGAGAGCCATACCGCCAAAGAACCTGCAGTTCAATTTTACTCATGAGTTCTTGTTCCAGCCATGCTCGAGTACCCTCGCCCTTGAGCCAGTGATGGAAGGACACCACCCTAGGATACGATTAGCTGCATGTTAGGGGAGCATCAACGACGAATAGACTTGCCGCAATGCTTCACCTTTTGCGTGATAATAAGATGCAGCGGCCAAAGCAGGATCCGAATCGCGGTCTGGGGTACGTTGGGCGTCGAGTTCGGAAATGAAATCGGTAGCTTTTTGAACAGCGGCCAGAACCTTAGCTTTATCAGGAGATTTGAGTACCTGTGGACGCTTAAAAAATCCGAATAGAGCATTATTGGGTATACTTACTGCTTGGTGCATCGCCATTGAGAGCTTTTTGACACAGTTCAGAAAGGTGAGTTCGAAGATTTCACCCTTCACTTCTTTCTTCACTTCGCTCCATTGCTCTCTACCTCTTATGATCAATTCAATCGCCCAAGTGAAATATTCGGACGCTGATATTTCCTCATCAAACGTCTCTCGGAAAAACGCGTAACAAATCCAAATCCTGCTGTGCGTCAACTTCTCGCTCAAACTAGGAATCAAATGAAAAACTTGCCGAACCGTCACGTCAAGGGCAGGTCGTACGGTGTCCCAAGCATTCTCGCCATTAACCTCTAGAAGTCTGTGAGCCTCGCTTTGTATGGAGTCGGGCGCGCTATAGTCCGGCCAGGCCTTGCATAAGCTTCGGCACTGCCTGATAACTGGTCCCAGATGAGTTAGTGAGCAAGCAATCAGTAAGCAAGTTACTCACCTGCATTCACTACCAATAAGTCCTGCACCTTGAAGACCCGGTTATCGATAAGAATCGCATTTGATATCAGGGTTAAAGCCTGCAAGAACGCGTTGAAGACCCCTTCGAACAGCGAAATTGACGAGTCATTCACCTTCAAAAACTCTTTACGCTTGTACGCTTGTACGCATGTATTCCTTGAGCGAGATCGTCCGAAGCCCTGGCCAAAGTCCATGCCTGTAAATCGACCTTCGAAACGGTGAACAAGGCAAGAAACAAGGAGACGCGTACGGTGCTCGAATTATCTTTCTTCCTGCGCAAACGTGGAAGTGCTCTTTTCGCCGAAATCACCCAGGGGAGCTCCTTCCCGTTGCCTTGCAGGGCCCTCAACTCGTCTATGCGTTCTTCCAAGTGACTTTGACGAGACTTGCACATAATATCGGCAGCTTCTCGGCTTAAAATCCAGCTAATCTTGAGGTTGGCCTCGGAAGGGGTTAAGCCAGTCTTTGGGAGATTTTCCAATGCCCGGTTGTACGATTGTTTGCTGAGCCCAGGTTCCTTCAACGCCTGGAAATCTTGAATTGGAATTGGGGGTATAAAATGAAATGGCTCACTCCTTGGGCTTCCGCGAGCCTACCATGAGCCTTGGCGAAGGTCGGATCGAGTTCGATTGCCTACAACTCGTTTTGATTCACATTGTAGCATTTTCCGCTCGAAATCAATATCACCTTATGCGCATCGGCTTGAGCATGAAGAAACCTTCGAGTATAGGTTGAATTCAACGTAAAACTTAATGGCAGGAACTTACTGTCTGAGTTTGAAACGGCAGAGAGAACGATTGGAGTATAGGATAGCGTTATCACCTCCGACTCGCAAAGCTTCAGTGTACTTGGCTATTGCCTCGACATACTTGCTTTCTCGGAAAAGTAGGTCTCCCTCTTCTTTCAGTATACCTGCAACAACTCCACTCGGAGGCTCACTTCCAGCCATGGTCAACTTGAGCAAAATGAGGGAAAAAAAAAAGGAATGAATGATACTGACACGTAAGGAGCCGAGATAGACTTCCGATAGCCCAAGAAGTTGAAGAAGCATTGGCCTGGCTTGATTACTTTGCAGCTCTAACTGCGTAGATGAACCGAGAGCTGCCATTTAGCGCCCAAACCAGTTTGATCTCGTTTCTGATTCACCTCGGTTTATGTTTATCGTCCCCTCCGACGCGTTTTGAGCGCGTCTGACGCGTCAGTCCCTCGCTCGAGAACCGAGACTTTGTGAACGTCCGCAATTAAAGTATTCATATTCACCTTGTTTACATGGCAAATAATCAATTAATCCAAACACCATTCATACCGTACAAAAGCTCCAAAGTCCGGGTAAGAAGACAACGTATATAAGAAATCATTCGGACAGATTCGACGGGACAGTCATACTAGAGCAGAAATTATCTAGTAGGTGAGTCTGCACCAAGCATGATCTAGTAGAAGACAAGACACTAGCCCTTTCGATAAGGCGCGTTGGTCTGCGCCTGGCAAGAAGTATCTCGTTCGCCGCCCTACATATTCGGAGTGTCGAAAAAGGTACCGGCCGGTCTGTACTTTAAGCCGAGTTTGCTCAGGCGCCTTCAGTACTAAGTAGTCCTAAAGACTACTGGACAATTGGCGCAGAGCACCAGAGATTCGGCCGCTTCTATCTCTCGTTCATCACGGGCGAAACGAAGAGGTGAACTCGAAGGCACCATCGCGGGAGCGTCAGTGTCAGTATCTATCGCTTCCTGAGCACCCCCAAGCTCTTCCTCTACGCCACCATCACCCTTATCCTTTTTCACCGTTGTTATACCTTTCCAAGCGGTTTCCCCCATGGATGCGTTCAAGCGGCATTTATTCCTGTGCAACTTGTAGTTGTTGTAGGCGTAAGTAGTTCTATCTTTGTCCAAGGAAAGCTTCTGGCCGCATTTGCAGGTTACGCTCCACCTGTCGAACTTTTTGACGTTGGGATCCTCTTTAAGTCTTCTAAACCGTTCTTCCTCTCGCGCCGATTTAAAACGTGGCAGATTCAGAGTAGGTTCTCTCCGGAGCGAAGTCTCTTCCTGAGATGGACCAGAGAGAGATACCGGGGTGGTGGAGACAGACGGTATGGTTGTGGTGGGAAGAGAGATAGCAAAGGCAGACATTTGGTCTATCGTCACGGTGGCGAGCATTGTTGACTCCATGGTGAGAATTTGACGGGGAATGCAGAGTCAACTGGGAATTCAGAACCGACGACAGACTCAGAGTCAAAACCAGGCAGGAATGGTTATCCAGTTGTTGTGCGGAGGAAGTGTGTTTTATATCCAGAGATTGGTCCGTGCTACGAATTGGATGCCTGACCGTGTTCAATTGCGACCAATTTGAATGGATCATCGGAATTATCCATTGGTCTTTGTTGGGTTTCTATGTAGGATAGACCTTGAAAATGATCATTGTTTCAATGAATGGTCATTTTTGCCGCAATTTTTCGGCTTGAGTCCAATCACTATGATAAAGCACCATGATAAAGTGTCGTTCTTGGACGAGAGCCCAGATAATGAGAAGCGGCTTTCTACCTATTATGGCGAACAAGAAGTTGACAGGTTTAATATAACTCTGCCTCGAAACGGATCATAAATGTGATTACTTTGACCTAACCGTGATGTGATTGTTAAAGAACTATCGGAGGTGGAGGGAGCCTTATTCGAGCAAGCGGTGAAGGGATGTCTATCGAAGCCTTCATCATGTCCTGCTTCAACATGGTACAAATTGAACTATCGTGTCTGAGACTGTCTTTGCCCCTGTCTATCTTCATTGCCAAAAGCGGGAAGTCAAAGGTGTTCAAGTTCGAATCACAACAGTGCCACTCAGTCTAAATAAGATAATTCCCTAATCATAGTTCATACTATATAATACAGGCCCAAGAAAAGAGAGCCAGCCATACGAGTACAAGCTTGTGATGTCATTACGCGGTCGAAGACGATGAGGATGGGACGTGTAGGGAGGGGAGCCATTGAGAAGTCGGGCAGTTTGGAAGACATTGAAAGCTTCTGAAGAACCTCTTGCTGGCCCGTTTCTCTTCCCTACATGCGGAGATATTGCCGCGGATTTTTAAGAGCTAACCTCGCGGAAGATCACGCAAAATGATTCATCCATATCTTACATTCAGACACCAGAATGCGTTCAGCTGTACCAAAGATACTCATACTTACTTTGGTGAGTGACTGCGTTACATGATCGCGAGTCCAGTCGGTGATTAAAGCTCCAGTAACGAGGGAGGTACTACAGAGAATATTGCCGACGACAGGAGTCTCGGAATAGTCAAATCCATTCTTGCTCGTTGCCGAAGGTTTGATTGAAGTAGTGTATAGTTTTTGAGGGTTCACCTAGCTGTATATATGCTGGCGTTTCCAGTGGCTCGACAGTTATTGTTGTCTCTACTAAGTATGAGCTTTCAAAGATCACAATTGTGGCTTTCGCACATTGGATACAAGCGTGAGGCTTTTTTGGGCTGAAGTTTACGATTCCTATGAAGCAGCTTCGGCGTATGGATTGGTCAAGAAATGGATCTAATAGTCTTGGAAATGTATCGTTAGAATCGATACAATTTATCTCACAGTATATCCTGCCTTGGTCGTTGAGTCAATGCCGGATTTCGGCGAAAATTCGAGAATGACGTGGAACACGTGACACTGACTAAGCGCCCGAAAAAAAATTACGCACCGCGTTCTTCCGGTTTTCTCAGTCCTTTTTCATTTCCTTCCACCATGTCTCTTCTCGCTGCTCGTAACCTCCGTTTTGCTGTATCCAGGGCAGGCCCATACGCGGTACGAGTCACAAACAGTGTTCGCATTTGCATAGTCTCTCATATTCTTTCGTTTAGGGCCTTCCGCGCTCTGTTATTGCGCGAAACATGAACTCCAAAGTCAACGGCAAGTTTTACGCTCTCCCTCACTCAAGCTCTTTCTTATTAGACTCATTTGCAGGCCCTGTCGTTGGTATTGACCTTGGAACGACAAACTCTTGCGTCTCTGTCATGCAGGGCAAGGATTCACTGGTTATTGAGAACTCGGAAGGTGTCCGGACCACTCCTTCTGTAGTTGCCTTCACAAAACACGGCGAACGTCTCGTTGGTTTGCCTGCAAAACGTCAGGCTGTTGTTAACTCTACCAACACGGTTTTCGCCTTCAAGCGATTAATTGGACGTATGTTCAAGGACAAGGAGGTTCAGGACGACATGAAGCACTGGTGCGTGTTTACGCGATTTTTTCTTCCTCTTTTTTTATTTATTTTTAATTCAATCTCCTTCCAGGCCATTCACCGTTGTCGCAAAATCTGACGGTCGACCCGCTGTCGAGGTTGACAATGGCGGTAAAAAGCAACAATTCGTAAGTACTGACTCGTTTTCGGTCCCGCTCCTCTGTTTATAAATCTTTTTTTTAGTCAGCGGAAGAATTGTCATCTATGGTGCTCGTGAAGATGAAGGAGACTGCTCAGCAGTTCCTCAACAAAAATGTCAAGTAAGTCAAGTCTATTGATGTTATACAATTTGAACTAATGTATCCGCTAGCCACGCCGTCGTTACCGTTCCCGCATATTTCAACGACGCTCAGCGTCAAGCAACAAAAGACGCTGGTCAAATTGCTGGCCTCGATGTCCTCCGGGTAATCAATGAACCTACGGCTGCCGCATTAGCTTACGGTCTCGACAAAGCCGAGTCTTCAGTGATTGCCGTTTATGACTTGGGAGGAGGAACTTTCGATATATCTATTTTAGAGATGCAAAAGGGTGTCTTTGAAGTCAAGTCGACGAACGGTGACACTCACCTTGGTGGTGAAGACTTCGACATTGTCCTTCTCGACCATATCCTCGGCGAATTCAAGAAGGAGTCTGGTATCGACCTTAGCGCTGATCGTATGGCTATCCAGCGTATTCGTGAAGCCGCCGAGAAAGCTAAGATTGAGCTTTCGTCAACCACCCAAACCGAAATCAACCTTCCTTTCATTACTGCCGACGCCTCTGGACCCAAGCACGTCAACATGAAGCTTTCCCGTTCGCAGTTCGAGTCTCTCGTTGACCCTCTCATCAAGCGAACCACGGACCCTTGCAAGAAGGCTCTCAGTGACGCTGGTGTCAAAGCTAGCGAGATTAACGACGTCATTCTCGTTGGTGGTATGACTCGTATGCCCCGGGTCGGCGAGACTGTCAAGACTATCTTCGGACGTGATCCCTCAAAGGGCGTGAACCCCGATGAGGCTGTTGCCAAGGGTGCTGCCATTCAGGGTGGTGTTCTCGCCGGTAATGTTACCGACATTCTCCTTCTTGATGTCACCCCTCTTTCCCTCGGTAAATTACATAGTGTTTTCATTTTTCACCAGCAATCTTACTTTCGTCTTCAGGTATCGAGACTCTTGGTGGAATCATGACTAAACTCATTAACCGTAACACCACCATCCCCACCAAGAAGTCGCAAGTTTTCTCCACTGCCGCTGATGGTCAGACCGCTATCGAAGTCAAGATTTACCAGGGTGAACGTGAGCTCGTTCGCGACAACAAACTCCTAGGCAACTTCAATCTTGTCGGTATTCCTCCTGCCCCCAAGGGTGTCCCTCAAATTGAAATTACCTTTGACATCGATGCTGGTATGTTTCTGTTTCAACTCCTCTTCGCTTTCCGCTAACTGTGACCTCTAGATGGTATCGTGAATGTTTCGGCCAAGGACAAGGCTACCAACAAGGACCAATCGATGACCATTGCTTCTTCATCTGGTCTTTCTGATAAGGATATCGAGAAGATGGTCTCCGATGCCGAACAATTCGCTGAGACTGACAAGGCTCGCCGTACTCTCATTGAAGAAGCCAACAAGGCTGACTCGGTGTGTGCTGATACTGAGAAAGGTAAAGCATCATTCACCTGGCTGTCGATATCATCACTCATATTCTCGCTTACAGCTATGAATGAGTTCAAGGACCAGATCGACGCCGCTGAAAAGGAGAAGGTCACTCAGCTCATCACTGAGCTGCGCGAGATGGCCAAGAAGGGCCAGAATGCCGATGCTTCCGTGAACGCTGATATGATTCGCGAGAAGATCAACGAGACCCAGCAGGCATCGCTCGGTCTTTTCCAGAAGGTGTACGAGAAACGTAACGCCGAGTCATCAGAGCAGAAGCCAGAGGAGAACAAGGAGGAGAAGAAGGACTAAATGTCTAACTTCGCCTCATTTTTTCTCTTCTATCTCTCTGGTTCGACTTGATGCACCTCTCGTCTTGCCAATGATTAGACCGTTCTCTCCTTCTGATCTACCATCTCTCTCGGTCCAGATCTGTTCGCTCGTTCACGAAATTCCTCAGTACAATATGCTCCACTCGCCCCTGCTATATTACTAGACTTATTTTTCTGGGGCGACGGAACGGAAAAGTATAGTTCTTCTACTCAGTCTGCTTTGATCTTGCATTTACACCGTTATGGCTTACATTATCCACATTGCATGTATGGCATAGTTATCTGAACACCCCCCTCAACACGCTAACATAGTTACTACCCTTTTTGCTCGTTGATTTGCGTTGCTTGCTTTTGAGTTTTCTCAGTTTCACACCTTTGTATCATAGCAGCAATGTAACATTATTGATCGATAGGCAATGTTTCTTAGATTGACTGAAACGCAAGGACACATCCAAATGCAAGTGAAATTAACTCAGTCTTCGTGGTCTTCTCGTTCCTTTTTTAATAGCCCCCATTCAACCCAAGGTGCCTTAAGCTGAGCACCAGAGTTGCCAATGCACAAACCCCAAGTGACGGCGTAATGCTCCAAAACGAGATCCAACTCTTCGACCTCGTCGAGCATTTCCAATTTGGATATCCTAGGTAGCGGGTCAGCGTCTGACCCAGCTCGCACGAAACTTCATACCGTTCGAGTTCTTCCGGAGCGATGTAACTGCGTCTGATATCTTTGAGGGTAAGGGCACGAGCGGCTGTGAATCCCAGATTCAGGAATCGAGATGGAAGACTTTGGAAAGTAGGATAAGGATCGGCTCCTGGAAGAGATACATTACGAGTCTCGGATGAAATCAGGATTGATGTAATCATAGAATGGCATGCACCGATTCACCTTGAGATTGGATACCATGACGCGTCCAAACGAATCCTTTAGACCGAACATTTCGTATATGATTGCGCCTAAGACCCCGCCGCTTTGAGATGTAAAGTATGAGCGGAACCATTGAAGAAGGGTGTTTGATTCTTGGGGCGACATGTAAACCAGTACACACTCGAAAATCAATAAGGTCGGAAATGACGCATCCAGCAAGGGGGGCGCGTCTACTCTTCCTGTTGTCAGCGAGCCCAACGTGACAGATGGATCCGCTCTGAGATCTGCAGGTAAAAGGTGATATCTTGAACTCGATAAAGCAGTCCCTCCCTGGGCTATTTTCAATGAATAACACGATAAATGCCATACTCCAGACTTATCCTACCTAACTTGACATCGGATCCAAGAACCGCACTTAGATCCTTGCTCTTCTTGATCGCCATGACTTTCTTCATTGTGATCTCTGGAAAATCGACTTCGATATAAGTCGATAAATAGTCCTTTCTTGGACCTGTCTACTGTAAGGACTCAGATCACTGAATGGAGTGAACATTATATACACATACTGCAAGCCGCCAAAACCGTGTATCGCTCCCTGCACCCAAGCTGACAATCTGACACTTCTTCCCTTCTTTCATGGCGAGGTCTATCCATTGATCCACCAGATCGTCGATGGTGACTGTACGGACAAAAGTACCGACATTGATTAGCGGGGGACGAAGAGGCTGGAAACTGGCCCTTGGGACAAAGTGCTTGATGAATGGATCGGATAGGTAGTTTTGGCGTACAGCTGAGAGTTTGGCTAGGGCAGCGTCGTTATCTGTGAGGCGGATCGGGGCATCGGTGTCTTGCTGAGGTGATGGCGGAAGCATGTCACGTTGTAAGCGCCCAACACGAACTCTGTCATCGATGCTCTACACGGTTATTATACGAGTCTATAACAGGAATTGCTCTCAGCAACGAGGAGAACACTTATTCACACCCGATTAAAAAGTTTAACGCCTTCTCTTCACCTGATTCAGGCATTAACTCTACAGCCTTGCTTGTGCTGTAGACAACAGCTTACCATTCGTCAGAATCTAACTTATTAAAGTTCTTTGTCTATGTATAGCTTTCGGTGGCAGTATACGCGTCGGTGGGTCGACACATCATCAAGGTGCTGAGATTATACACAGGAAATCTAGCAGGATGATTCGGAAGCTACTTATGGCGTGAGCAAGCCTTTTTTTTGTTCCATGTCCAGGTACAACTTCGTATCTCGACATCTCGTGGTTTGTGGTTTCTGTATAGTCTGGCCGGTTCGGTGATCTCGGAACCCTTGTTAACACCTGGTGCAACATTCTGAAAGATCATCGCGTTGAATGTCCGCTTTAGCTGTCTTCCATTCTATTTGAATGTCTGGGAAACTCTTTGCCCCCCAATAGCTCATTTATAATTCACACCCTCAGTTTCATGCCTCCGATCTCTCAATGTCAGACGACCCGACCCCAGATACTGTTGTTCCCCGCCTGGTCGTTGTGGATGACACGGATCCAACTATTCGTTACTCCGGCGCATTTTCCCCCGACTCGACTGGGATGTTGGACACCCAAGGTTATGGCGGACCAGTCTTCAATCGCACAATCACTGGCACTAAAACAAATGCTTCTCTCAGTTACAACTTCAAAGGTGAAGGAAAAAACTTCTTTTGGCTATTCTTCCACTTCGACGCTGATACCACGTTCACAGGTTCATTCGTCCGTGCCATGGTCGCCGCAACAGGTCTTTACAGCTGGAATTGTAGCGTAGATAATCAGCTTATTTTCAGCTTCACGGTCAACACTTCACAGGTCACCAATTACATTGCATGCGACTCTGCGGGGATACTAGCTGATTCGACGAATGAACATACTCTAAATGTCAACTTCTTCTTTCCTACGGAATCCCCTCCCAACTCTTCGCTCTGGCTCGACAGCATACAATATCAGCCGCTACCATCCGATCCACTAGATGCGGTGACTCTACGTGTTCACAACAGCGATCCTTCCGTGAGCTATAGTAACAGTTCAGGGGGATGGACATACCAAGGATTTGGTTCAAACGGGACGGATATAGCTGGAACGAGTGTGACTTTTAATTTCAAAGGTGTGTATTTTACCTACTCAGTCGGAGCAGCGGTTATGAATCATTTGTAGGTACCTCTGTTTCCCTTTACACCGTGAATTTCGGCTATCCGACAGACTACAATTCGGCGGCTGCTATCTATAATATCGATGGAAGTGTCACTGATTTTGATCTTCCTGCAAGTACAACGGTAGCCAGCATTAGTTCTCAGCTTGCGAACATTCTAAATTGGCGACTTTTTTCAGTATCCAACTTGACCCCTTCGACTCATTCCCTGGAAGTCATAGGTTCTTTCGTGTCCGCGAAGCCTAACTACCAGTGGCTTAATATAAATTATTTCCTCATTAAAACTAATCCTGTCAGTTCTTTGTCTCCTGGGGGCTCATCCAACTCGACCCGCAATCCCGGTTCGTCGAGCTCGCCCAGCTCTGGCCAGTCTTCTTCGAATAGCACCCCAGTGGGAGCTATTGTAGGCGGAGTCGTTGGAGGAGTCGTGGGCATTGCAGCTATAATTCTTATCATCTTCTTCGTCCGAAAACGAAAACGGAACGTTCAATATCAAGGCGGCATGCTCAACCAGAGCGATGGAATCTCGCCTTCCGCTTCCAATTCAGGATCCCCGATGTATTCCACAGTTCCTTCGGCACCCTCTCCTTACAGTGGCTCTAGCCTGCTTTCACCTGGATCTTCGAGACCTCCACCCTTGCTTCATGAAAATTATCCCTACATTGATTCCGCCAGGGAAAACACCGCTAGAATGATCCAGCTACATCCAAACATGACACCTGTTTTACCATCAAGTCACAGCCCCAATTTTGACGAATTTTCGCCTATTTCTTTATACGAGCACAACCAGGGTTCTGATTCCCCGATAACTGGCTCTGGGTCACCTACAGGTTTGCGCCGGTCAGGATTTGATCCCAGCCGCCTCGTCGCAATGAAAAATGCTCAAAGCAATGCAGTGCGAGAGGACCAACCGCGTAACACCGAAGTCAGGCTGCATGCCGATAGCGGCATCAGATTCACCCTTTCAGATGAAAGGGAGGTGATTGATGTTCCGCCAACTTATACGGACACTTGATTATTTTGTACATACCGCGCTATTCTACTTGTAGCGTAGTGGGATTACCAAAAGAGTTTTTTTGCAGTTGAAGTTGTTGCAGTATTTAAATACTTTTGATAATGTCTGTATAATCTCGCGAAGTCCTCGCCGTGCTCATTTACGAATGGCTTTTATTCCTTAGATATAAAAAAGGTTAACCAGTCTAATAGAACACAGTTATTGTCGCTTGCCTATTCAAAAATTTCGAAGAACGTTGAGAGAATTCAATGCCGGACGCCGAGATACAGTGACCGCCAATTCTCACGTCACCCCCCAAATCGGGAAAGTGAAGGTTTTAAGTGTTTTTTTTGTAGAAAATTCTTTTTGTAGGTGTCATTTTAAGATGGTAAGAGTCTCTGGGCTCACGCATGACGCACTCAAAGTGGGGAATAGCAGTAAAAATTGAGGTTCATTGACGAAGTCGAGGTATTAAGCGCCCACTTTGCCGATTTGGGGGTGACGTGAGAATTGGCGGTCACTGTAGTTGCGTGAGCTCAGACTCTGTACTCAATGGCACAAAATCACGCATTGATCCTCTCCATTTCATGGCCAACAGTTAAAGGTACATTACACGGCATCAAGGCTCTCAATGCAGAAATTTGATTCGCCAAAGATAGAAGTACACCTTCCTAATTCGGATGCATGACGCACAGCTCAAAAATCTGAGTCTTCTTCCCATCTTTCATGGCCCAGATCGTCGATAGTGACTGTACGGACATATGCATAAGTCCTGACATTGATTAGCGGGGAACGAAGAAGCTGGAAACTGGCTCAGAAGGACAACTTAATGAATGGATCGGATAGGTAATTTTGGAGCACAGCTGAGAGTTTGGCTAGGGCAACGTCGGTATCTGTGAGGCGGATCGGTGTCTTGCTGAGATGATGGCGGAAGCATGTCACGTTGTAAGCGCCCAACTCGAACGCCAAATTCAATTGACGGAAAGTCTCTGACTCTTCCATCGATGCTCTATCAATATAATGTCGAAAATGGTCTCTGATTAGAAAAGTGTAATGCTTTCGCTTCCACTCGGATTTCACGATTAATCAATCAATTCACAGCATTTGCAAATAGTAACAAGCTATAACATTCAACAGTACCTAAGAAAATTCCTCCTCTACAGCCCTTGCTCTACAGCTTCCAGGGGGATACACGCTGGGTCAAGCCAATGGTGTGTTAATATGAATGACAGTTTTCAACTCAATCATGAGCAGCATGGTCCAGAAGAGCATGAGCAGGCCTATTTTTTGCTCCTTTGTCCAGGTGCTTCAATCGAGTGCTTCGCATCCTGACATTCCGTGGTACACGATTTCTGTATAAGTTATTTAGCTCGAACTGGCTTAGTGTCCTCAGATCCCTGCCTCTCACTAAGATTGACATGTTATTGATCTTAGTGCTCATTCGGAAAGATCATCAAGTTCTTTCTGGCAGCTGCCTCCTATTCAAGAAGCCTCTACGATATTTGGATGTCCGGGAAGCTCATTAAGTCCAATAGCTCGCTTTTATAAAATCCCACCTTGACTCCTTTGGACACCCGATGGCAGCCATCCCAACTCCAGATACTGCTGTTCCTCGGTTGGTCGTTGTGGATGACACTGATCCAACTATTCAGTACTCTGGTGCATTTTCCCTTGACTCAACCGGCCTGCTGGACACCCAAGGTTTTGGCGGACCAGTATACAATCGGACAATCACAGGTACAACGAGAAATGGTTCTCTCAGTTACAATTTCAAAGGTGAAAAGAGTTTTTTCTTATACTGTCTTTTTTGAAATTTATCCTACTGTGTAAAGGTTCATTTGTTCGTGCCATGGTTGCTGCTACGGGTTTCTACAGCTGGAACTGCAGCGTAGACGACCACCCCATTCCGAGCTTCGCGGTCAACTCTTCTCAACTCACGAATTACGTTGCTTGCGACTCTGCGGGGATATTGACCGGCTCGACGAATGTGCATACTTTGGATGTCAATTTCTTTTTCTCCCCCGATTCCCCTGCCAACTCTTCGCTCTGGCTCGACAGTATACAATATCAGCCTCTACTATCCGATCCACTCGATGCCGTGACTCTGCGTATTGATAACAGTGATCCCTCTGTGGTTTACAGCAATAGCTCAGGAGCATGGATACAAGGAGCAGGTTCCAATGGAACAGTTGTAAATGGAGCGAGTATGAGTTTTACTTTCAATGGTGGGTATATCTGAGGTCAAGTCAAAGTATCGAATGCGAACCCTTCTCAGGTTCCTCTGCTTCGCTATACGGAATAAATCTCGGCTACCCGGATTTTTGGAATCCGACAACTGCTTATTATTTAATTGACGGAAAATTGACTGATTTTGATCTTCCTGGAAGCACGACAGTGGCCAGCCTCGGTTCTCGGGTAGCAAGCGTTATAAATTGGCCAGTCTTTACAATACCCAACCTATCTCCTTCTCAACACTTTTTAACAGTTGCAGCAGCTTTCAATACCACGAACTTTCCTCAGGGTCTTATCATAAGCTATTTTATTGTCAAAACCGATCCCGTCAGCTCTTCCGCCGAGGGCTCATCCAACTCCACCTCTGGTTCGAATAGCTCCACCGCTAACCCTGGTCCTTCGGAGTCATCCGGCTCTGACCGTCCTTTGAAAAGCACTCCAGTGGGCTCGATCGTGGGTGGAATTGTTGGAGGGGTTGTGGGCATTATAGCCATAATCCTCATTATCTATCTTGTCCGAAAACGACATCGGACCACTCGATATCAAGGCGGCATGCTCGACCTGAGCGCTGGAACCCCACCTTCCAGAACCTATTATCTTGATTCCAATGCAAGGTCCCCGATGTATTCAGCAGCTCCTTCAGCACCTTCTTATGGTGAAACCAGCACGCTTGCTCCCAGATTTTCGAGCCAAAACTCCCCACACCTTCTTCACAACAATTATAACAGCTTTGGTTCTGCCAGGGAAGATGCCGCTGGGATGCTTCAGCTACATCAAAATACGCCACCTGTTTCACCATCGGGTCACAGACCCAGTTTTGTCGAGTTCTCACCCAGTATGTTATACGTGCAAAACCAGGACGCCAATGCGCCGAACTCTGATTCTAGGTCATCTTCAAATGGAGAGCGGTTAGAGTTTGATCCTAGCCGTCTCGTCGCAATGAAAACTGCTCAAAGCAATGCAGTACGGGATGACCAACTTCGGAATACTGAGGTCAGGCTGCATGCTGATAGCGGCGTCAGATTTACACCTTCAAACAGAAGGGAGGTGATTGACGTTCCGCCAACTTATACAGATGCTTGATTATTTTCTACATACCATGCTAATCTACTTGTAATGTAGTGGGATTACTGAAAGAATTTTTTTTTACAGTTCAAGTTGTTAGGTACTTTCAGAATGTGACTGTCGCACAGCGCGAAGTTCCCGTCGTGCTTATTCACGAAGGAGTTCTTATTCAAGATGGCCGGCTAGGCTAACAAAACACAGTTATTGTTACTTGTCTATTCAAAATGTTCAAAGAATGTTGAGAGAGCTGCCGACGTAAGGACTTGGCACCTTCCACAACTCATTATCCAGAACTTTTAATTGCCCTCAAAGCTTACTCCTAAATCAGGCATTTCTCAGTGCTGAACCCAGATTTTGTACTCAAAAACACGAGAACACGTATTAATCCTCTCTATTTCATGGCCATCAGTTCATAGTATAAGTGCATTACTAAGGGCTACAAAGAAAGAGAGCAACGCAGTCAGAAATTTTAATTAGCTAAGATAGTGTTGCCCCGCAACCAGGTACATCACATGCCAAAGGAGTGACAGAGCGTGACAAAAGCCCATAAATCCTCGAAAATCTATCAGATATTCGTGGAGGGTGTAAATTAACAAAAGGGCTCAGAGGAGCCCTTTATTTGAACCATATCTACAATTGCTCTGAGCCCAATTTG
The DNA here is from genome assembly GCA_000827265.1 of Collybiopsis luxurians FD-317 M1. Lineage (NCBI taxonomy): Eukaryota > Fungi > Basidiomycota > Agaricomycetes > Agaricales > Omphalotaceae > Collybiopsis > Collybiopsis luxurians. Next base: position 756,183 of record KN834772.1, read on the forward strand.
TGATATCTTTCACATTCGCAGAGGAGATAGATGATTTTTGTATTCTGCTATGAAATAGACATATACTTCTGACTAGGGCTGCTCGCCGTACCCGTATACGGGTACGGCCGTATAAATTACGGTCAGTCGACGGGTACGGGTTGACTGTAACCGTACCGTATGAAGGGTCACGAGCAGCTTCGACGGTATGGGTACGGCTCAAAAACAGCCGTCTTACGGGTTATATGGTACATATGGAGAGTATTTATATATGTTAATCCAAAATTGTAAAAATCAATAATGTTCCCTTACCTACCCAAATGGCATGACAAGCAAGACAAAGTGGATGCTTTACCAGTTGTTTACCAGTATAATGTCCGGATGTTTTGGACATTTCAGTCTTCAGGGTAAAATCCTATATATGAAATTAGGGCGGTATAGACGCCCGTCCCCTTTAGGAAGTAATTAGCTACCAGCTGTACATCATGGCTCCTGAGTCTGCTCTGGAGCAAAGATTAGCCAACAATGCACATCATGGTACAGGATTACACCGGGGTGTTATGTCAATACTAGAGGATTGCCTTCGCCGGAACAATCACTTTGCTACATTGTATAACTCTGCATATGAGAGGATCCAGCTTTTGGAAGAGCAGTCTCCAGATCCTGTGAACACTGCCTATGTAAAGTTGCACTTTGAAGATAGGAATGATCCTAGAACATATAATCTGCCCACTGCTGAAGAGGTTGCTGTCATTTTGCCTGGGCCAGGTGAACCTACAGATCATAGGGACATTATACTTCAACTTAAGCAGGACCTCTGAAATGAATTTATGAGACAAGTCCTGCATATGC
>KN834772.1:760047-777077 GCA_000827265.1 Collybiopsis luxurians FD-317 M1
GAAAATGTTCTTTGCTGTGCTTCATCAGGCTTAGCAGCACTGTTACTTCCAAAGGGTCAGACTGCACATTCTGCATTTAAGATTCCTATTGACATTTTTGAAGGAAAAACATGTCCTATCTCTAAGAGCTCTGATTTAGGAGAACTACTGAAAAAGGTTTCACTTATCATTTGGGATGAAGTCCCCATGCAGGATAAATTTTGTCATGAGGCAGTTGATAGCACTCTGCGAGATATAAGGTCAAATGATGATTTGCCATTTGGGGGTATTACTGTTGTTTTTGGTGGCAATTTCCAGCAAATTCTTCCTGTTGTTAGAAAGGGCCAGTGAGAGCAAATAGTAGGCCAGTGTATCCAGTGATCCAGGCTATGGAGAGATGTAAAGATTCTCTTTTTAAAAGAAAATAAGCAGTTAAGTAGTGGCACTGCTGAGGACAGAGAATATGCAAAGTGGCTGTTGGAAATTGGTCAAGGCTCTGTGAATGGCCCTGAAAATACAATTCAACTTGATCCATCTATGAAATGTGGTGACACAGTCCAGTCTTTGATTGGGGCAATTTATCCAAGTCTTAACTTGATTGATCCCAAGGGTAACAATGATGAATGGTTCATGGAGCGCACCATTCTTTGTGCAAAAAATGATGCTGTGGATGCACTAAATCTATTGTGTCTAAATACTATGCAAGGTGAAGTCTGCATATATAACAGTGCAGATAATGCTACACCAGATGGAGCAGCCCAAGATGAAGAATTTCAGTATCCTGTAGAATATTTGAACAGCATCAATGGATCAGGTTTACCTGTATCAAAGTTACAGCTGAAGATTGGCTCTCCAATCATGATTCTGCGAAACTTGGACATATCAGCTGGAATTTGCAATGGAACTCGAGCCATTGTAACACATTGCACATCCAGGGTTCTAGAGGCAAGGATATTAACTGGAGAGAATGCTGGAAAGACTACATTTATTCCATGCATTACCCTGCGGCCTTCTAACCTTGATCTACCTTTCATATTTGAAAGGCGACAGTTTCCTGTCCGGTTAGCATTTGCAATGTCTATTAATAAGTCTCAAGGCCAGTCAGTGAAAAAAGTGGGTTTAAATCTTCAAACTCCAGTATTTACACATGGTCAGCTCTATGTGGCCCTCTCCCGAAGTACAACAAAGTCAGGAGTAAGAATATTATTCCCTGAGGGTATGAATCACACTTTCTCTTATCATTGGCTATTGACTAAAAATGTCTGAATAGATGATGATAGATGTTCCACTGTCAATATTGTGTATCCTGAAGTACTTCTCCATTCTCAATAGATAGTTTAATATACATGTGTAGTTCTATGTAAGCTGCATGTCTAGAAATGTAAGTTTTTGAGACTAGGAGTAAGGAGTGAGCCGAAGGCTCACTCCAATTGTATGCAGCAATTGAGTTTTGAAAATCAGGAGTGAGCAGTAAGATACATTCAACCATTTGATTATTGGATTTTTACCCATTTTCATTTTAAAGTAAGGAGGCGCGAAGCGCCGACTTAAGGGGGGTTTGGGGGCACAGCCCCCTACAAGCTGTTGACCGGTGGCGTAGTTACGGGTGAGCGTAGCGAACTTCCGTGACAGAGTCACGGGTCATAAAGCTTGTAGATCGACATGTGATAGTAAGGTGTAATGCTTAGGTAATCCACAACATGGAACACGACGGAATTGCACGCATTGAACCAGTTGGTCTACCTGTCCCTTGTTAGGCCTAAGGTTACACACGCCTATACCCCATTTCTGGGTCCATGTTACCCCAGTTTGGCCAGCAAGGCAACCGTAGTGGCACCGCTCCGCTACATAAGGCCAATGAATACAAGCTTGTAGCCATACTTACTATGCTTGTCACAAGGGATATGGACTTTGACAAGTCCAGCATGCCACAAGAGATACGATCCCAATGAACATGAAGCTTACATCAGCTGTATGCAGGCTTGTTGCCGCGCAATGTACACTGAACCACAATAGTCAGCTTGTATTTGATTGGGGATTGAAGGGTCTTGAAAATTAAAAGCTTGCTCAATGGTACATCTTGGGTGATTATGGTAATATAGTGAGCAAAATTAGTTGACCCGTAATACGGCCGTCTATATATGGATCAGTACAGTACCTCCCCGTCCTGTATATGGTATACGGTTTTAGGAGTTTGGAATCACGACGGTACGGGCACGGGCACCGTATAACTGTACCTGTCAAAGCCGTATATACGGTAACGGCAAGCAGCCCTACTTCTGACTCTCTTCATATTGATAGAGGGTGTAAATGACAAAAAGGGCTCAGAGGACATGTAGTAAGGAGCTTCCTCAACAACACTGGCTATTTTTTTTGCCAGTACCTCAAGAGCTGAATGAGCAGATACCGAATTTGTGAAAAGTTGTTGCTTGGAAGTCACGAAGAGGCACTGTAGGCACTAGCCATAAATGTTCATACTTGAAATTCATATTGTCCTCAGTGTCCACAACAGTCACAAATGCCTGCAATCCCCAGAAAGTTTGCAAACCTTCTTCCGAATCAACCATACTTTCTGAAAAAGAAAAAACAAAAGACTGGATTGAAGAAACAAAAGACTGCATCGAAGAAACAAGAACTTGAAGTACTTTGCCCATACTATTACATGCCTATGCCTGACTCGACACATTAGACAGCATCAATTGTTGTTCCAAACATTTCTGATGAGCAGGGCCCACATACTCCGAGTCCAACCCCATCTCTATTGTCTGCGCCGCCACCTTCCACTGTTGGAGTATCATCATCTCCGCTCAGATCAATTTTATCACGAATTGTAGTTCACCTTTCACCAAAGAAGAAGCGCAGGCATACAGATGAAAGTGCTCCCCATACCCCACATCAAGTTACGGTCAGAATGCACCAGATGTCTACGACGCCGCTCTGCTGTTTGTTCGCTGTTTGTTCGATTGTTTACCTTTGTATTTTTCGCTGTCACGGCAGAGCGGTCCGCGTCGTAGACATCTGGGAACGAGATTAGAAGTACAGGCTCCGCTTCTCTTTCAAACGTGAAAACTAAACTTCCTCCAGACATCCTTCCAACTCGATGCTGATACCACTGTTTGAAGGTTCGTTTGTTCGTGCCATGGTCGCTGCAATAGGTCTTTATGGCTGGAATTGCAGTGTAGATAATCACCTTATTTCGAGTTTCACGGTCAACACTTCCCAAGTCACCAATTACATTGCATGCGACTCTGCAGGGGTACTGCCGGTTCGACGAATGAACATACTCTAAATGTTAAATTCTTTCCTACCGTATCCCCTCCCAACCCTTCGCTCTGACTCGACAGTATACAATATCAACCATTATCATCCGATCCACTAGATGCGGTGACTCTGCGTGTCCATAACAGCGATCCTTCCGTGAGTTACAGTAAATGCTCAGGAGGATGGACATACCAAGGATTTGGTTCAAATGGGACGGATAGGTGGCACGGCTGTCACTTTTCTCTTTTACGGCGAGTAATTTATCGATCAAACCGGACCATCGAATATGAATCCTTCTTACTAGGTTCCTCAGTCTTGCTTTGCACTTTAAACTTCGGCGATCCAGTAGGCTACAATTCGGCAACTGCTATCTATAATCTTGATGGAAATATCTCTCATTTCGATCTCCCTGCAAGTACAACAGTAGCCAGCACCAGTCCTCAGCCTGTATACACTCTAAATTGGCGACTCTTTACATCTTTACAGTAATCAACTTGCCCCTTCTCAACATTCCCTGGAAATCATAGGTTCTTTCGTGTTCGCAGAGTTTAACTACCAGTGGCTCAATATACTCGAGTAAACTATCTCCTGATTCAAACTAACCCTGTCAGCGCTTCTTCTCCCGGCTCCGGTAATTCCGGTTCGTCAAGCACGTCCGACTCTGGCCATTCTCCAAAAGCACTCCAGTGGGCGCTACTGTTGGTAGAGCTGTTGGAGGGTTATGGGCATTGCAGTTTTAACTCTCATCATCTATCTTGCGCGAAAATGAAATCGGAACGTTCGATATCAGGGCCGAATTCTGGACCTGGACACTGGAGCCCCACCTCCCGGAACCTATTATCTTGATTCCAATACGGGGTCCCCAATGTATTCAACAGCTCCTTCAGTATGGTGTCACCAGCGCGGTTTCAACCTGATTTTCCAATGAGTATTCTTCGCCCCTGCTTCTTGACAATTATCCCGATTTTGGTTCTGCTAGGGAAGACGCTGCTGGTATGCTTCAGCTACTGTACATGCGAACACGCCACCTCTTTCACCATCAGATCTTGTCGAATTCTCGCCTAATGCTTTACACGAGTACAATCGTGATTCTCATTCGCCGATCTCTGATTCTGGATTACCTGGTGTGGGCCAATCAGGATTTGTTCCTAGCCGCCTCGTCGCAATAAAAAATGCTCAAAGTAATGCAGTGCAAGATGACCAGCTGCGTAACACTGAAATCAAGCGGCATGCTGATAGTGGCGTCAGATTCACGTCTTCAAACCGAAGGGAGGTGATTGACCTTCCACCAACTTTTACGGATATCTGATTGCTCTGTACAAACCACGCGATTCTTGTAATATATTCGGATTACAGGAGGACTCTTACGCTTGGAGTTATCGCAGTCTCCACTGGAGACTTATGTCGTACAAGCGGCTTTTTCTTCGTGAACTACAAGACGGCTAGTAAGGCTAGTAAACCACAGGTACTACTGCCTGTCTCCATACCGCATGTTTTTGTGAAAAATAACTTGAGTTACTCGTAGCTGCATGGCATTGCGTGAAAAACCAGGCGTTGTATACCCTTGTTACTCAACTTGTTTCCTTTCGCAACTGTCACAACAAAATGGCCTCGCTTCAGAGTCTTACGAGTCGCTATCGTAACTGACCCTGCCCGTTGTTCTTCTCCCGCGAACACTTCAGACACCGCTGATCTTGCGTCTTCCGGATCTCACATTTATGGAAATGTATCCCAGTCCCTATCAAATTGTAGTTCCAACTACGGCAAGTTTTCCGTAAGAATGTGCAAATCAGGACTCTCGTGTACCTGCTATGTACCCGGGTTCTGTTGCGGGCATTTCCAGATGCGGCAGTTCATCTGGTTTTCGTTCGCTTTTTCCTTACATCATAGCACGCTTTTCTATTTGTGGAAGTTTAGAAGGTGTACTTTGACGGGTTGCGCAACACGCTATAAATCAAGCCATGTGGTAAAGGTAAGGTGCAAGTTAGGTGGCGAGCATTTGCTGTATCAAAACTTAAGTTACATAAAACACGTGTTGTGAATCGTTGAAGTACATAGACCCTCATTAACATTTTACATAATGGTGATTTCCGAAAGTTTTCGGGTAGTCAAATCTACTGCCTGCATATATCACGAAGCGTACACTTCAATTCTAATCGATCCAATCATTTGGAAGATCATAAAGAAGACGAGAATCGGTCATTACCGATCGAGACATCTGGTCCCTGCCGCCAACCTACAACGTTGCTACAACGAGGATACTACTTGATTTTCATCCGATTAGAGCTGTAACGCTTTGCTCATCATGTCATATCCTTCTATCTATCTTGATTATGACCAGTTCACATAGGGTACAGTCTTGATCATTCGGCAGATAACATCTTCGGTTTCGGCTACCTCCCATCCACAACTGATAATGTTCAAACTCAGGAAGTCAGAACCCAATGAGCCCTGGGACTACAGCTTTCAGTCCGGTACACGTGTCGTGTTCAACGGTGGTGTGTTGCGCCACTACATAGTAGGGTGATCCGCAATTTGATGTATTTGCTATAAACAGGGCTACTCCTTTATCCAGGTGTCTGCTGCGGGAACGCTTTGCCCAGTCGAATATCGTAATTTGGTTTGCAGTGATTATTGATTGCATTCATCATGTTGGATCTCTGCCCTGACGGATTCCTGTTTAAAAAGCCTGCGACATTTCGAAAGAGCTCGCTTTATAACCTATAATTTTCTTACCTCCATTTCTTTGAACGTCCAATGGCAACCGCAGATACTGCTATTCCCCGGTTGGTCGTTGTGGATGACACCGACCCAACAATTCGGTACTCTGGTGCATTTTCCCTCGACTCAACCGGGCTGTTAGACAAAGAAGGTTATGGCGGTCCAGTGTTCAATCGCACAATCACTGGCACCACAACAAATGGTTCTCTCAGTTACAACTTCAAAGGTAATGAAAACCTTCCCTAAACAACTTTCCAACTTTAATGTTTATATTACCACCAAAAGGCTCATTTGTTCGCGTCATGATCGCGGCCACGGGTTACTACGACTGGAACTGCACGGTGGATAACCACCTCATCACGAGCTTCACGCTCAACACTTACCAAGTCACCAATTATATCGCCTGCGATTCTGCGGGGACATTGGCAGGCTCAGCGAATGTGCATACTTTGGATGTCAATTTCTTTTTCACTCCCACTTCCCCTCGCAGCTCTTCGCTCTGGCTCGATAGCATACAGTATCAGCCCTTAGCATCTGATCCACTAGATGCAGTGACTCTTCGTGTCCATAACAGTGATCCTTCCGTGAGTTATGGTAATAGCTCAGGAGCATGGTCATACCAAGGATCTGGTTCAAATGCAACAGATAAAGATGAAACAAGTATGACTTTTAACTTTAACGGTGAGTATCTCATCGATGGAATCAGAGCATCAAATCCGAATCCTTCATAGGTACTTCGGCTTCACTTTACTCTGTGAATTGGGACGAATATAATCCAACGACTGCTTTCTATTCCATTGATGGAAAATCAACTAATTTTGATCTCCCTGGAAAAACAACGGTAGCCAATACCGGTCAGCTTGCAGACGTTCAGAACTGGCCCCTGTTTACGACACCCGGCCTGGCTCCTTCACAGCACTCTCTGGAAGTCGCGACTGCATACAACACGACGACCTCTCCCCAGTACCTTACCATATCTTACTTCATTATCAAAACTAATCCTGCCAATTCTTCTTCTCCCGAGGGCTCTTCCAGCCCCACCTCTGGTTCCGGCCCATCCAATTCTACCACTAATCCCGGCTCATCAGGGTCATCCAACTCTGGTCGATCTTCAAAAAACACACCGGTGGGCGCTATTGTAGGTGGAGTTGTAGGGGGTGGCCTTGGGATAATTGCCACAATGATTCTCATTCATCTTGTCCTGAAAAAAAATCGGAAATGTCTGTTACAAGGCGATCCGGGCGCTGGAACGGAAGGATACCATCTTTCTGGGATACAGATGCGTTCTACGGCACCTTCTGATCGCTCTAGCAGTGCTACACTTTCGCCTGGAACTCTGAAACTGCACTCTCCTCTCCTTGCAGGCGCCGCTGGAGCTGCTCAGATACATTCAAATCCACCTTCCCCGCTATCGGACAATGATCACAGCTCTGGCATGTTCTTTCTCAGTTCTATGCAGAGCCAGGACTCTTTGGGGCTGAGGTCTGTTGCTGGGCCATATCGAGGGACGAGTCAATCCGCAGTTGATCCTAATATGCTACATCTGGAAGAAAAGTCTGAATATGGAAGTGTGAGAGGAATATACTGAGGTCAGGATGCATACCGACAGTGATTCAAGAAGTTTACTCTCGCCTTTTTACTACGGATCATTTCAGAGTACTTGTGGATTTCTGACGGAGTTCTTATTTCAAGTTTACTGCAGTGCAGCTTTCTCTGGACATCTTTGCTATGTTTAGGTCTGAATTGAATCTACCGCACGACTGCGCGTCACGGTCGTGTAGAGCGATGGTACCCTTGAGCTTCAAAATTGATCATAAAATACACAGGATGGCAAATGAATATTACCCTAGATACGATACAGGAACTGATACAGTATTAATACAGACTAATGATACAGTACATGCAATTACGAAGAATGTGGAGAAGTCTATAAGCAAAAGGAAATATAGTACAGGTGGGCTAGAAAGATTCACTCAGCATGAGAAGACTGAAATTTCCGTAAGTGCTCACCCTACTGGACACTGATTGCAACCCTGACGTCTTTCTCTCTGAGACACAGAAGCGCCATAGCGGCCTCTTCTCTCTTTCTTATCCTTATCCTCTCTTCCCAAGCCGCCTTGAAAGAGTCCAAGTTATATTTAAGGATCTCTACTGGACACATGTGTTTCTTCCAGTTATGAGCAAGGTAATTCGTGCGGCTGTCCAATTTGACAATAGCCTTGCAAATTTTGCAGGCAACTCTGTTTGGGTGAATCGAGCCCGGCTCTATAAGGGGATCATTTTCAAGAATTTTTCGCCTCTCCCCGTCGTTCATATGGCGGCGTCTGGCGTTATTGACCTTCTCCGCCTCTTTTATATTCTTCAGGGAAAGGGTACCGACGGAAGAGCGCATACGCCGATTGTCGGTGGGCTGCTTCGAAGAGATGGGACTGGAGTTGGTAATGGTTAAGGTCATTTTGGATGACTGGATAGATTGAGAAGGATGAGTAGTCAGATGGGATACGACGAAACGTGTACAAGGCGACAGGAGTGGATGAGTATTTGAGGAGCGAGAGAGCGCTATGGCTACACCTTTTATACTATCAAACAACAGATAGCTATTGCCCAAAATTGCCAGAATTGGGTGGCCATTTTTGGAGGTCAAAAGACGGCCAGAGATTCTAATTTTTCTTTTCCGCGCTCCATGGAGATATCATCAGGCAACAAGGACATTTGTGATTTCTCGGCATCAAATTTTAACTATTGATCGATTCGAACAATAGTGTATCACATCTCAGTGAATCACAATGTATTAGCCACCGCTTTGCACATAAGAGAGAAAGTCTGATCAGCATTCATCGTGTTTACAACTCGTTTGTTTACACAACTAAGTTTCCTTCGACTATCTCTGGTCTTTCACCATCTGATAGGTCGCTAGCAGAAACAGCAGACTCCTCTCCTATTTTGACCCCTTCGATACGAGTATGTTCGTTTGGCGAGTCTTTCTCCCAAGGCTGCTATTGTCCGAGTACAAAGCTCGCTGCGAGCGCCAAGTGGTCCCAGTCCTCTTTGACAGGTCAAAGTGGTCTTTCACAGGACGTACACTTACTGGCGGTGGCAAAAGCAATATACCATATGTTTCTTTGTCGTCGGTCTGCCAGGTAGAAATTCTTGTCAAAGTTAGTATGATCACAGCAAGTGCTCTCTCCGTCGTCCCTCTGGCCGTTTCATTAATTCAACTCAGCTGACCCCAGACCAATGTGCCGCTGCCAGTTTTTGGACTGATCAAATTTCAAAGCTGAAGTTATCAAACCTTCTTTTGCTGCGGCAGATTAGCATTCAAAAATCGTAATGTCATCTAAGTTAAATCTTCGAAGTTCACCAAAGTCCTTTGGAAGTCCATCTCAGTTTCTGGCAACATACGTCAGTTTGCAATTGATGTGTCTACATCGTTCGACGAATTTGGATTCATTCATGCAGATCTTACGGTAGTTCATTCGTGACCTTCGGGCAGTAGACATCGGCGTTGCAAGGATTCAGAGTCTCCGAGTAGCAGATACAGTCTCTGAAACGACTGCAAGAATAACCAAACGAAGAGGTAGGGAATTAGCTCAGCCCGGTTCTTCCCGCTCTCAATTTGTCTCCGTAGGGCCGGTGATCGTACAAAGTCTTGGCTGTAGACTTCTGGATTGATAACGCCGAAACAATTCAGAAAAGGAGCACTCGGCGGTATAAAGCACTGTACAGCAACACATCGCTCGGGAACCTAAAGCCGTATGCTATGGCAATCGGGTGGATCCTCGAAGGTATTGATTTGAGAGATATATAAGGGAGAGCCTGGTGGACATCTGCTTTAGCTCCCCTGAATAATTCAAGATGAAGTTCAGTTTTCCTGCTACTGGCATTGTCCTAGCTGCCGCTGCTGCTCGCGTTTCCGCGGGAACATTTATTTCTCCTGCTGCAGGGTCTACCATATCCTCGAGCGAGGTAAGTTTATCCACTACATACCAGGAATACTGACGCTCATGAATCCCCTTCCAAACAGCCTTTCAACTTTACATGGGTTTCCGGTCGATACTTCAAAGAGTCTAGCAACTCCGTCACAGTACTCTTGAGCGCCAACTGGGATTCCTCCCAGGAGGGCATCATTCTGACTCAAGACCTTGCATCTACAGCTCCGGGCATAGGGGAATCAGGCCCAACATATTTTGCCGAACTTACCCCAGGGTTTGTTGCATCGTCTTCTCATACAGGCGAGTTCCAGCTGGTAGTTGTGGAGAATTTTAATGCATTTGGGGTGAGGATTTTCGTTTATTCATGGGAATTTCTCAAGTTGACCGTTCATAACTAGGGAAGCCCAGCTTTGAGTGTTCAATACCAGACTATCACCCTCTCATGATTAATTATATATATAACAAATATTGCTACTTTTTACTTTGTATGGAATATGAGCATCCCAACGAATACTCGAGCCAAGTGCCTTAAAATCAGACAGCTTCGGCAATGGACAGGGGATGAAGTCGGCATCTCGGTTATTTCGTGCGGCAAGGCTGCCGGGCAGTACTTTGTTCGACTTCCTACTTCCTCACGTCTTCTTTCTCCGCTTGATGTTCCTCGTGAGTATCGAGGGGCGTAGTCGTGCCTGCATGCGATATGATATCCATTTGAGTGCGCAGATTACGATTTAAATCTCGAACACCTTCAGGCGACAAGCTCTCGATATCGTCTTGCATATGCATGCTTATTCTTATATGCTTTGAATGGAAAAAGTTGTATTCTAGAGAATGTCGTCCAAAAATATTCATTATATCACGATCAAAACACCATATACCAAGCAGTCACTACTTTTGTCGTGGAGAATCAAAACAACTGATTAACTTTAAGACGAACTCATATATATGTATGTATATCATGAGATCTTTACGGCGAAATAGACAAACTACCAGTAAGGGGGGTAGTGGCGCCGATGAAACTGAAAGTGGACTTGAGGTCCAAGGTGGCGATGACCGAAAAGCAGACACTGGGAATGAGAGGAATGAGGCAGATGAGGAGTCCGCTAATGAGGCCGCAGATAGTTTGGAGGAGGGTGCAAACGAGGACGAGAACCTCGCAAAGAAGGGCGTAGACGACTTTGATGTTCGCGGAGGGGCAGATTTTGATGATGGTGGCGCAAGCTTCGAAGATCAACTAGTGAAGGATGAGAATGTTATCCATCATGAATACATCTGGATGGGACTTACTTTGAGAATGCAAACAATGAGTTGAGCGACGTCAGTGACCTCGAGGACGACACCGTCGGCGGTGGTTAAGATGGCCGTGAGGCTCAAGCTGGCAAAGCCTTCGATCTCGGTTATGGCACCACTAAGGCAGCCCTTGAGCTCGGTAATGATGGGGGTCAAAACCTCGCTCGTACAGTTCGAGGCGGTGATGTAGGCTAAGATAAAAAAGACACGTGAATTGAGGAAAAACGAAATGCAGATCGAATGGTAACTTACAGAGCTCGGCGACAAGCGGAGTGATGCTTGCAGTGGCATCAGTGAGGACGCCTTGAATATTGTGGCAGTCGCATCGTGCATCCAAGGCGTTAGAAGCGGTGGACATGGGAGCAGCAAACGAGAAAGCAGCAGAGGCAATGGTGACAAGGAGGGAAAGAGTGCTGAAACGCATCACGATGAGAGGTAAAACGAAGGTGGGTCAAAAGAGAATGAGTGTGGATTGGAAGGGGTCAGTGGCTCTGAATGGTCGTTGAAAAGATGGGGTTTGGATCTTGAGTCGCTCGGTCTTTATACTTTTTCAGTCGCGTTTAAGGCTCATGACGTCCTGAGGCAAAAGCCTTGCAATTCCGCCTTCCGCGCAGACGAAACTACCGAATCGTGCAAACGCGTCGTTCAAAGTGAAACAAATTGAGACCTGCCGTCTTGATTATCTTCCGAGTCAGACGACAAATCTGTATCGTGGCCAACTGAGCTCATCGATCAGGTACTCATTATGCCAACTGAAGCTCAGGGGTTCAGCAGGACGTGGGCGGCACAAAAATGAACAACGTTTAAAGGTTATTCGGTATGATTCGTATTAAAAGGTGTACCAATATCTTACCTATAACTGTACGAACAGAACGTAAACATGGATTGTTCGGATCCTGCAAGCATTCACAGCGCCCAACGAAGATGGAAGATCCGTGCAAATCTATCACGGAAAAAAATACCCAAGGCAGAATCTGTCTGGTTGCTACATGCCGATGGCAGCGCCGAACGGTTGGCACTGGGGCTTGCCAAATGTATTCGTCCCAACGCCACATCTTTTCTCAGCCATTTTGCTAATACAAGCATGCCTTGCGCGCGCTACTTGGGAGAGAATGAACAAGGTTTCTCAGCTAATGCTGTAATCCATCACGACGAAGACCCCAGCAGTCCAAACCATCATCGATGCATCATCAAACATCCTGTCAGTCGGTGCAAATTCCAAACGTCTTTCGATCTGACAGAATAAAGGATGTTTTGGCTTCAACGTCCGCGTAAAATGGAGATCCGACAAGCCTTTTAGTGATGGCTAACCAAAGAAGCACATAACTGCGACACTACGTTGGTTTACCAGCATCCTTCCATAATTTTTACTACTATTCTTTGTAAACTTCTTCAATCGCACGCGCTTTGTAAGTATGCGGGAGGAAGGAGATACTGAGATCGATCGTCAGAATGTGACGCAAATGCGCCGTCGACTGGCTACCGGTTATCGGTAGATTGACAAGTTTTAGAATTTTGTCCTTCATCATATCCCCTTTCTGTGGATAGCAAAGTTCCCGCTTCCGCTTACTTTACGCGCACAGGCTCTAGGGATCTACTCCTCCAAGTGACATGTCTCATATCACCTTGCGTCTGCTTTTGAGGCTGTTCCGTTGACCGCGTTGGTCCTCTACACGTACAGCGATAAATACGCGCTACGCAATCCTTGTAATGAATCACATGAAGACAAGGATTGCGTCTAGTTTGAGTTTGTTTCGAAAAAAAAAAATTGGAAAAATATTCCGGATGAGGAAAGTGTAAACGGTCAAAGCTGTGGGTACGGTGCTCCCGTGATCAAACTTCTCGTTTACGAACGTCCGTTGCCCTCGACGCGCTTATTTGCTTGACAGGATGGACTCACGTTCTGCTCGCTCCGTATACGAAAGTGGAAGAAAGCTTCAACCTCTATGCAGTCCACAATACACTGATGTACGGTGTCGCCAATCTCGACAAGGTGTGTTCATTTTTGACGAGATTTCTCATCTCATCTCTTCCAGTATGACCACTTCACTTTTCCTGGAGCAGTGCCAAGGACGTTCATTGGGAGTACTCTGCTTGCCCGGATATCAATTCCAGTGATCCAAGTCGCGAACTCGTTCGGTTTCGTTGCTAGTAAATTCAACTTGCAAATCATCAGTTCGTATGGATCATCTATTTGTGTATTTCACTGCCAAACGCATTATCGTAGTCCGCCTAGTATTATCAACGCTCAATCCTGCTGGAATTTATCTCATCAGACGAGCGGTTTGGCGTCGCTTTGGGCCTCCCACTGGATTACTATTCACTCTCATCATCATATCACCATATCACAATTCCATGTTCCTTTCTGGATGGGACGAACACTACCTAATATGTTTGCTATGATACCAGTCAACATTTCCTCTGCCTTACTTTTCTCTCGGCCTCCGAGCACTCCGAAACCGTCCTCAGCCAATGTCTACGCTGCAATCGCTCTCTTAACGTTTTCAGCGGTGGTCTTTCGGGCGTATTAGGCCCTTCTACTTGCTCTTTTGGTCTTGCAGACTCTGATTTCTGGATATATCTCATTTGGTGGACCAGTCAAAGTGGGCCTGGCACGGGATTATCGTCAATAGGTGAGACACCGTATACATTGTGCAATGACCGTCCGCTTCAAATTCTATCTATGTAGCCTTAACCACCGCCGTCGACTCGTACTTCTGGAAAACTGCTGTCTGGCCCGAGTTCTCTGGTATCTATTTTAACATCGTAGAAGGAAAAGGTTCCGAATGGGGTGTGCGTGCTCTCGAACTGTCCGTTATTTGAGAGCGTCCTAAACATGCATTCCCTCTGACAGACTTCCCCACCGTGGACCTATTTTGTCTCCTTCCTTCTGAAATTTTTGCTTACCACGTTTCCTCTATCGATCCTTGGATTCGTTATGGATAAACACATTCAAGAAGCACTTTTACCTCATATTGCTTTCATTGGGATCATCAGCTTGCTGGCACATAAGGAGTGGCGATTCATTGTCTACGTTATTCCGGTGTTTAACATTGCTGCAGCCCGGGCTGGAAGGTGGATGCGTGCTTTTTTCTCTTCTATTTCTGCTATTGATTCTCGTTCACTGCAGGGTGTCCCAACGAAATCATCTTTGATCGGACATCTATTATTCTTGGGTTTCCGGAGCTCGCTCTTACTTAATCTTGCCGGAATGGCAATGTTGACAATGTCGTCTATGGCAAATTATCCCAGCTATTCCAGCGGGGAAGCTTTGAAGCGTTTTAATGATGCATATCCTCCTCCTGTCCCAAATGGAAAAGGTATGATACTTTCCATTGCCCGAAATATGTTCTGACAATTCTTGTGCGTTAGCTTACCACGTACATATATCCAATCTCGCTGCCCAAACCGGAACCTCACTCTTCCTTCAAGTACACGCCCCACCGTTCCCTTCGACCTCTTTATTTTCTTCCGCCAATGTATCCGACCACGTACATATATCCAACTTCGCCGCCCAAACCGGAGCCTCACTCTTCCTTCAAATTCACGTCCCACTATTCGATCTTCACACGTCGAGCGCCGTTGAGCCCAAATGATGCGAGAAAGTCTTGGCTTTTCTTTTAACTTAATATATTGACGTTTGACAGGATTACTGTCTGAAAATGAATTTAGGTTCTACCTCATGCGAATATCAGATTTGTTTCCGAGGGAGGCGATACTCAAACAGACTCTACCTAGACTCATTACGGAAGGTACTCCACTTGAACCGCATGTGGTATTGTAGCCTTGTAGATCCTCTTCGCCTCTTTCATCTATTAATTCTTTGAACAATCTCTTTGCTTCACTCGGATTTCGTAGGCGTGTTACTTATTCTCTTCTTTGGATCCTCTTTGATGTATGAATGTATTAGGTCTTTTCAAAATTTCCAGTTTCAAACCTGCTCAGAACGTGCTCTTAATTTCCAGGCAAGTCTACGCCGACCAGGATGCCATAGTCTGCCGATCTACTTGAAATCTGTCATTGAAATCTGTCAACAGCTCAGAGAGTACACGGGTGTACCAGGGTGAAGTGAGCAAAGTCTTGTTGTGTTTGTTTTTGGGAACTCATCTGGCTTGTTGTCTATTTAGGAGGGTCTAAAGGCTTTACAGAGGTCAGTTGACTAGTTTCATGACCGTCGAATAGGATATTCTTCAGAAACAGTCGCCGGTGTGGAAAAATCCCACAAAGCTTCCTGGCGAAGCTTTGAGGTGTAGATTTATGTCTTTACTTCAAGCAATGGCGAAAGACTGACTACTCAGGCTATGTCACAAGAATTGTACTACTGCGCTAACGGGATTCTTTTGTACACTCGTATATCAGTGTGGACGGAAGGCAAATTTGTTCATGTACGTAGAGAGGATAGAGTGACCGCGTAAGAGTCTTCCGTATAGCACACCTATAGTCCAGAGAGCACAGTACCTGAGTCAGAATGTCAAAGTGAGTTAGGTCTCTTTTCCCTTTGCTCTTTGAGACTTATTCTTCCCCTTATCTATTGAAGAGAATTGAAGGCTTTCACAGAGACCAGTTGACAATTTGCATCTTCCAGACGCTGAATATGGGTGTTTCTTCCTCACGAACAGTTGCCGCTTCGGAAAACTTCGGCAAAGCTTTGAGCTGTATGTATCTGTCGTTGCGTCAGTTAGCTGCAAAAAAACTTACTACAACCTTCCGTCACGAACACTAAATACAAATGTTTCTTCTTCACAAACGGTCGCCGCTCTGGAAAACTTCTGCAAAGCTTTGAGATGTACATATTTGCCCTTTCTTTCTTCAGGTAGCTGCGAAAAAAAATAGACTGTAGCAGCCATGGAATATCGAAAAACATCTACACACTCATACATCGGGTGTGCTGACGGAAGGTAAATTTGTCCATAGCAGTCAAGTTAGATGGATGCAGCCCTCGGTGAACGTACCAGTGTATAGAGTGCGTACTACCGAGATCCATTGTTCGATGTATGTCATCATAATTCGTTGCCAATGTGTTGACGTTTGACAGGATTAGTGTCTGAAGCTGATTTTAGGTTTTTCTTGGCTCTATCTCATGCGAATATTAAATTTGTTTTCCGTTCCCTCGCAGGACCCCACCTACGTGGAGCCGTGTATAATCTATCTATCTATCTATCTATCTATCTACCTAGACTCATCACGGAAGGTACTCCACTTGAACTGCATGTGGTGTTGTAGCCTTGTAGATCCTCTTTGCCTCTTTCATCCATTCATTCTTTGAACAGCCTCTTCGCCTCACTCGGACTCAGTAAACGTGTTGCTTATTCTCCTCTTTGGACCACAATTTTCGTTCCTCTTTAATGTATGAGTGTATTAGGTCTTTTCCAGATTTTCAACTTCAAACTTGCTCACAATTTCAAGGCAAGTTTACGCCAGCCGGCTTCGATCCGATGTTGTCGATGCCGTAGTCTGCCGATCTACTTGAAAACTGCCACCTTTGAGTGAGTCTACCTTGTTTATGTCAAGGGGCTGTCAGGAGCCATTCCTGTTTCAAGAAATTACCAATAAATAATTAAATAATTATTAGAAATATTTTCAGAGTGTAAAAATCTCTAGAGAGCTCTCTGATAAGATAAGGTAGGAGATTCTGCTTACTCATTGAGCTCAGGTCATATTACAATGAGTCAGAATGACTCTAAATGAATTAACCTGACTCAAAATGAGCCATGGATACTATAAAAGGCTAATGAAGCTTTTGAAAATTTTAAGCGGAGTCAACTAGAGTCAATTGGAGTCATTGTGAGTCAAATTGCTTAAATAGGAAGTAATATAATTTTTGTAATATAAAAAAAGAAGTCTCTT
>KN834773.1:0-18514 GCA_000827265.1 Collybiopsis luxurians FD-317 M1
AGCGGAAGGATTACGCGAGTTGATTGGAGACGGAGTGACACTGGAGGTGGTAGCAGAAGCAGTAGCAGTAGTAGGAGTGGAGGTAGTACCGTCTAGATATCCCGTCAGGCCTGTAGATCTAGCTACACTTTTGAGGTGGTCTCGGAATACAGCCCAGTTGCTTAACCCGGTAAGCTGACGGTCCTTGGGGAAGGAAAGAAGATTGGGGAGAGAGTTGGCGGAAGATGACATTCTCGAGAGATCGAAACAGTGTCAGTCTAGGACAAGCTTTCGCGTTCTGACTGCGAATCTGTAAAGAATATACTATAGTCCTAAGTAAGTACACCGACCTTCAGAACGTAAGACAGGTTCTGGTTACCTATAGTCCTAAGTAAGTACACCGACTATAGGAACGTAAGTATATAAAGTGAGATGATATCGTTGGTGAGACGTACCCTTCAGAACATAAGACAGGTTCTGAGGGTTACTACGAAATATATGCTATATAAATAGGAAATTAGATAGGAGAGAGTGGAAATTCATAGGGAGAAAGATGAGGAGAGAATAACTATAATCCGTTGAGACGACTACGCAAGGAGGTATCCGCGCGGAACTATATCAGAGACTCTTGCGGAGTCCGTACCACAGGACACCTTCGCGCTCACGTGATGCCGACGCGCCTACGCGTCGGCCTTTCCGGCTCTAACACCAACTTCAATAGTGCTCTAGATAAAAGAGCCTCAGGAACAGGAACTTGGATTATAGAGCATCATACATACTTGGATTGGAAAGCCCAAGGGACAAGACTGTGGATTCAAGGAAAAGGTGAGTATCATGATGAAAATTCCACTAGTTTAATACTTACCAATTGCATCCAGTTGGGTCAGGTAAAACTGTTCTATCGTAAGTAAAATAATATTGACAGTGCATGTGGCCATAGATTCAATGCATGTCTAGAACTTCCATCATTAAAGACCTGCAATCCAGAGTTGTCTACTTCTACTTTGATAGGCGGGACACCAGATCAAAGTCTACTTACCGAGGACTTCTACTTTCCTTGGTGATGCAAGTGGCATCCAATCATGAGGGTGTTCATCCTCTGTTACAAGAAATGTATGACAAGTGCAAAAAAGGTCTCATTCTACCTGAAACAGAGGAATTGAAAATCACTCTGATGGCAATCACACAAAGAGTGGGAACCTTTATTGTAATTGATGCCATGGATGAGTGTGATGAGATAGATCTTGTCATTGACTTGCTTCTATCTTTACCAAAG
Organism: Collybiopsis luxurians FD-317 M1; assembly: GCA_000827265.1. Taxonomy (NCBI): domain Eukaryota; kingdom Fungi; phylum Basidiomycota; class Agaricomycetes; order Agaricales; family Omphalotaceae; genus Collybiopsis; species Collybiopsis luxurians. The sequence continues at coordinate 1,256 of KN834773.1, forward strand.
GCTTGTTATGTTGTTGTGACAAGCCGTTTGGATCCGCAGGACTCTACTGGATGGCTCACCATCAATCTAGGGATTGAGCTAGTCAGCTCAGATATTAACCTTTATGTCAAGAATAAATTGGCTGGATGGAATTTGAGCCTCAAGCTCCATAATGAAATTCTGAGCAAGTTGACTAATGGAGCACATGGACAGTAAGTAAAAGGCAAAGAAGCTCATGAACAAGTTTTGTAACCCCATATTAAATAGATTCCGCTGGGCTGATTGCCAACTTCAATCTCTTCAAGCTCTCGGGATTCCGCAGGCCATCAAGAAGGCACTTACCAGATTGCCCAAAGATCTGGATGGAATTTACTCTGAGGCCTTGGAGAAAATTAATGATGCACAATATGACAGTGCACACTGCATTTTTATGTGGCTTTTATATGCCTATGAGCCACTGAAACTAAATCAATTAGCAGACATTCTTGCCATTGATTGGGAAGCAGAAAGATTTGACATAGAAAATAGGCCACTGGAATTACAAAATAAGCTACACAAGATAGTTGACTCTACTCTTGTAGTCATTGATTCGGCAAGAGGGCAAAATGTGGTTCAGTTTGCACACATATCTGTACAGGAATTTTTGATTTCTGAGTATAGCTTGGCTGAAGCAAAGAAGTTTTTCAAACTCAACAAAGAACTGGGGCATAGACTTATTACTGAAACATGTATTATATATTTGTTTCAGTTTGATAGTTGGGAGAGTTACAACTTTGAATTGTATCCATTAGCATCTTATGCCGCAAAAAATTGGCTGTGGCATTGCAACGAATTTCCATTTGTAAGCCATAGCATTGTTCAGCGGTGGAGAAGTATATTTCAGGCCCAAAGCCCTCAGTACTTGAACTGGGTACGGCTGTACCGAGTGGATGAACCAGTGTGGAGATGGCAAGAAGTCAAGCCAAGATTACAATTGGATGATATCCCAAGGTCACTATACTATGCAGCATTCATGGGCTGGGTTGATTTAGTGCAAGAGATAACTGGACACAAAGGGACAGGTCCACCACTCACTAAGCCTAGTTCTGTGGTCATTCAAAAGATGGAGGTTAAAGGAAATGTCAGTGAACCTACCCTGGAAAATCTGGTAAATTTTCAAAGAGGAAGATATGGAACTGCCCTTCAGGCTGCAGCATGTAATGGCAAGAAGGAACTGGTGGAATGCTTGCTTTGGGCAGGGGCTAATGTCAATGCTCAAGGAGGAGAATATGGAAGTGCTCTTCAGGCAGCAGCTTATTGTGGCAGGAATGAAACAATGGAATGCTTGCTGCAGGCAGGGGCTGATGTCAATGCCCAAGGAGGGATATATGGAACTGCTCTTCAGGCTGCAGCTTTGACTGGCAACAAAAAAAAAGTGGAATGCTTGCTGAATGCAGGGGCTGACATCAATGTTGAAGGAGGAGAATATGGAACTGCCCTTCAGGCTGCAGCTTTGAATGGCAACAAAGAAACAGTGGAATGCTTGCTGCAGGCAGGAGCTGATGTCAATACTGAAGGAGGAACACATAGAACTGCTCTTCGAGCTGCAGCTGTGTCAGGCAGGAAGGATACAGTGGAATGCTTGCTGTGTGCAGGTGCTGAAGTCAATCCTCAGCAAATGCACATTGAAACTGCTCTTCAGGCTGCAGCTGGTAGTGGCAGCATGGAAATAGTGCAATGCTTGCTGCATGCAGGAGCTGATGTCAATGCTCAAGGAGGACCCTATGGAACTGCTCTTCAGGCTGCAGCTTATAATGGCAGGAATGATATAGTGGAATGCTTGCTACAGGCAGGGGCTAATGTCAATGCTCGAGGAGGAGACTATGGGACTGCTCTTCAGGCTGCAGCTTATAATGACAAGAAGGAAACAGTGGATTGCTTGCTGCAGGCAGGGGCCAATGTCAATGCTCAAGCAGGACTTGATTATGACAATGCTCTTCAAGCTGCAGCTGCTGAAGGCAGGAAGGAAATAGTGGAATGCTTGATTCAGGCAGGGGCTGATGTCAATTTTCAAGGAAGACAATTTGGAACTGCACTTCAGGCTGCAGCAAATAATGGCAAAAAGGAAATAGTGGAATGCTTGCTGCAGGCAGGTGCAGATGTTAATGCTCAAGGAGAACAATATGGAACTGCTCTTCAGGCTGCAGCATTTTCAGGCAGGAAGGACATAGTGGAATGCTTGCTGCAAGCAGGGGCAGATATCAATGCTCAACAAAAGCATGCCAGAACTGCCCTGCAGGCAGCATCTTCTAATGGCACAAGGGAATTAGTGCAATGTTTGTTGCAAGCAGGGGCTGATGTTAATGCTCAAGGAGGAGAATATGGGACTGCTCTTCAGGCTGCAGCTTTTTGGGACAAGATAGACATAGTTGAATGCTTACTGCAAGCAGGGGCTGATGTTAATGCTCAAGGAGGAAAATATGGAACTGCTCTTCAGGCTGCAGCATTTGCTGGCAGGAACCAGATGGTGGAATGCCTACTGCAGGCAGGGGCTGATGCCAATGCTCAAGGAAAAAAATATGGAACTGCTCTTCAGGCTGCAGCTTATAATGGCAGGGAGGACATAGTGAAATGTTTGCTGCAGGCAGGGGCTAATATCAATGCCCAAGGAGGAGAATATGGAACTGCTCTTCATGCTGCAGCTTCCAATAGACAGCAGCAAACAGTGATATGCTTGCTGCAGGCAGGGGCTGATGCCAATGTCCAAGGAGGAAAATATGGAACTGCTCTTCAAGCTGCAGCTTATAGTGGCAAGAAGGAAATGGTGGAATGCTTGCTGCATGCAGGGGCTGATGTCAATGTTCAAGGGGGACACTATGGAACTGCTCTTCAAGCTGCAGCACATAGTGGCAAGAAGGAAGCAGTGGAATGCTTGCTGCAGGCAGGAGCTAATATCAGTGTTCAAGGAGGAGAATATGGAACTCCTCTACAGGCTGCAGTTGATAGTGGCAAGAATGAAGCACTGGAGTGGAAACTGCAGAAATTGCTCAATTTTAATTCCCAAGGGAGTAAAAATGCAAATGCTCTTCAGGCTGCGGCTTCTGAGAGGAAGAAGGAACTGGTAAAGTACTTGCTGCAGGCAGGGGCTGATGTTAATGCTCGAGGAGGAAATTATGGAACTGCTCTTCAGGCTGCAGCCTTTGATGGCAAGAAGGATATAGTGGAATGCTTACTGCAAGCAGGGGCCAATGCCAATGTCCAAGAAGGAGAATATGGAACTGCTCTTCAAGCTGCAGCTTATAATGGCAGCAATGACATAGTGGAATGCCTACTGCAGGCAGGGGCTGATGTCAATGCCCAAGGAGGAAAGTATGGAACTGCTCTTCAAGCTGCAGCTTCTAATGGCAAGAAGGACATCACAGAATGCTTGCTGCAGGCAGGGGCAGATGTCAATGCACAAGGTGGAAAATATGAAACTGCTCTTCAAGCTGCAGCTTCTAGTGGCAACCAGGAAACAGTGAAATGCTTGGTGCAGGCAGGTGCTGATGTCAATGCACAAGGAAAAGGCCATATAAGTGAAACTGCTCTTCAAGCTGCTGCCATTCGTAGCAACAAGGAAATGGTGGCATGCTTGCTGCATGCAGGGGCTAATGTCAATGCTCAAGGAGGAAATTATGGAACTGCTCTTCAAGCTGCAGCTGTCTTCAGCACAAAGCATTTACTGGAATGTCTGCTGCAAGCAGGGGCTGATGTCAATGCTCAAGGAGGAAAATATGGAACTGCTCTTCAGGCTGCTGCTTTTTGGGACAAGATAGACATAGTGGAATGCTTACTGCAAGCAGGTGCTGATGTTGATGCTCAAGGAGGAGAATATGGAACTGCTCTACAGGCTGCATCCATTTGTAGCAGAAAGGAAGTGGTGGAATGCTTACTTCACATGGGGGCTAATGTCAATGCTCAAGGAGGAGAATATGGAAATGCTCTTCAGGCTGCTGCTAATCAGGGTAGGTGGGAAATAGTGGAATACTTGCTGCAAGCAGGGGCTGATGTCAATGCCCAAGGAGGAAAATATGGAACTTCTCTTCAAGCTGCAGCTTGTCGGGGTAGGTGGAAAATGGTAGAATACTTACTGCAGGCAGGGGCTGATGTCAATGCTGAAGGAGGAAAATATGGAACTGCTCTTCAGGCTACAGCTTATAATGGCAACAGGGAAACAGCAAAATGTTTACTGCAGGCAGGAGCTCATGTCAATGTTCAAGGAGGAGAATGTGCAACTGCTCTTCAGGCTGCAGCTTTTTATGGCAGGAAGGAAATAGTGGAATGCTTGCTGCAGGCAGGAGCTGATGTCAACACCCAAGCAAGAGGCTATGGAACTCCTCTTCACACTGCAGCCTTTCATGGTAGGAAGGATATAGTGGAATCCTTGCTGCAGGCACAGGCTGATGTCAATGCCCAAGGAGGAGAATATGGAACTGCACTTCATGCTGCAGTTCATTTTGGCAGGAAAGACATAGTGGAATGCTTGCTGTCGGCAGGGGCTAATATTAATGCCCAAGGAGGAAAATATGGAACTGCTCTTTGGACTGCAGCTTTTCATAGCAGGAAGGAGATAGTAAAATGCTTGCTGCAGGCAGGTGCTGATGTTAATGCTCAAGGAGAAGCAAATGGACCTGCTCTTCTGGCTGCAGCTGCTAATGGCAGTAAGGAAACAGTGGAATGCTTGTTGCAAGCAGGGGCTAATGTCAATGCCCAGGGAGAAGAATATGGAACTGCTCTTTATATTTCAGCTTTTTTTGGCAGGACAGAAATTGTAGAATGCTTGCTGCAGGCAGGTGCTGATGTCAATGCCCAAGGAGGAGCACATGGATTTGCTCTTCAGGCTGCAGCTGCTAATGGCAATAAGGAAATGGTAGAATGTTTATTGCATGCAGGGGCTGATGTCAATGCCCAAGGAGGCAAATATGGGACTGCTTTTCAGGCTGCAACCCTTGGAGGCTGGAAGGAAGTGGTGGAATGCTTACTACAGGCTGGTGCTGATGTCAATGTCTTGAGAGGCATGTATAATACTGCTTGAGCTAGGGACAAGGATATTTATAATCAGTATGGTAGTCACAATTTACAGGTGTTCAATAATACTTGCTTTGAGACTACAAGTTCCTGTGACCTCTCAACAATTCGACTCTGATTTGAGAATTGTGGCTTCTATTGAAGGAAGTACAAGGTAAGTGATTACAGACAACAGAATCAGCCCCTAAGCTGCCACTAAGCAAGTGACGGTCCCACCCAAATGCACTGGCAATGTTCCAACCCTCTTGTTTATGTGAGGGCTTTAGCTTTGCTAACAGAGTACAAGTTTCTTGTACACCATGGCTATAATTATATAAAGCTTAAACTATTGATAATCAAGTTAATTATTACTTGCTCTTGCAATATGTAATGCAAATGACTTGCTACAACATTGCTACAACAAGATGATTTGTCTAATATCATTGTTCCCAGTCAACTGTTCTTCATGCTACAGCTGTTGGAGGTCTGGAAGAACACAGTAAAATTCTTGATGCAGGCAAGTGGCTGATGTTAATACTGAAAGATAAAATATAAAACTGCTAAAGTAACAATGAACTCTCAACTGTAGGACACTTACATGTCATATAAAGAATTATTATCTTAATGGCAATTTGTTTATTTAGTTTAATCATGCTATGCATACAGTTCAGCATCTGCATATCTCAGTGTTTAGTGCCCACTGATATCTGAGTATACCTTTAAGAACTATCACATTATTGAGCTCCCTTATTGACCACTGCTACTTAAAATGTTATTCATTCTTTTACTAGTCTCTAGATAGTTACTGAGTGGTTTATGCCCAATGAGATAATACTGCTCATTCCTTTAGTATCAGTCCTTTGATCTGTTCATTACTTTATCTGACCTTTCACAGGAACAGCTTAGGAGCATACCAAGGAATCATGGAGCATTTCTTGCAAGCAGAATCTAAAGCCCACTGTATGAGCAAAAAACCAGTTACTTTTTTGCATCCTGTTTCAATAGAAGTTATGACTCTTTACATTACTTGCCTGCTGAACTGGCATCCCACAGCAAAACAGATACTACCTGCATCAGGAAAAATGGTCTGAGCCTCAGGTTACCTAGGAGGCAACCTGGAGCAACCTGAGGGACCTGGGTGAACCTCAGGTAACCTAGGAAATGCCAATATCCTGGGCAAACCTCAGGTATCCCAAGGATACCTGAGGAGTGATGCTGTAAATATTACCAAATAAGGCAAAATTATATTGAATATATATACCTATGCTTTAATCTGTCCTAAATGAATGACAAGGACACCTTCTTAGTTGTAGATAACTCATAGAAACTGAAATTTGACATAAGTCACATGATGCAACTCCATGAGCTGTCTACAATCAAAATAATTTTCATATGGTCAAAACAAGTATATCACAATTATACCATACTATATACACACTATATGTACATGTATAAGCTCTTTACTGTACTGAAATACTGTACTTGAGTATATTATGTTAATACTAGTATACTGTAATACATTATAAAGTATAATACCTGATGAAAATGTACACCATATATACTATACATAAAATATGTACAAGTTCAATACTACTACTACTACTATACAAGTACAATAGCTCACTATATACAGTAGAATAGAGTACAAACAGTAATATATAAAGATATATTATTTTTACTTATTAACCCTTTATGCAACCTGGGGTAACCTCAGGTAACCTGAGCCAACCTGAGCCAACCTGGGGCAACCTGAGACAACCTAGGAGAACCTAGGGCACCCTAGGATATAGGGGTTGGACTGTGGAAACCTAGGTAACCTAAGTACTTGAAGTGTCCTATGATTCTTAGATTTCTTGAGGTTGTTATAATTTAACCCCAAGCTCAAGCTATTTTTCCTGATGTGTTCTTGTAATATTAGCATCAAATGAATGCAGTGGGTATTTGCAATAGCTGGGCATTTGAATAAAACATAGCGGAGACCCAGAACCCCTTAGCACAGTCAGATCACAGTGATAAGGTTAGGCCGCATACCTGATGGGTATTTTCAATGCATTTGCTTACAGCCAATAGAGTGCACCCTCATCAAACCCTCATGTGTCCAACAGTCAGGCTGGCAGCTCAACCTCCTACAATGTTATTGTTATGAACATAAATACTACAGACACCACACTCTTGCTTACATTCATCTGCACCACAACTGCATTTTGTGCTTCAGCTGAGGATTTTGCTATGATTGCAGTCATGACAGGGAGCTGGTCATTGGCACTGAGCACCCAAACAGTTTGACTATGTATATTTTCATTTGGTTCTTACTGACCAAAAAGAAACAAGAAAAACGCCGAAGAGATTTTCAAATTGCTGTCATGAGAACATGTTGATGAAAATAAAGAAAAGGAGACAAGGTAAGGCAACCTGGAAGGGAAGCAAGGACAATTTAATACATACTCGAGTATGTATATTGTTTATGTCTGAAAAGGTCCAGGAGCACTCTAGTCAGTGAGTTAAATCCAAGAACAGGAATCGCTAACATGCAAACATGAAACAAAAGAATGAGAATAATGATTACTCTCTATACCTATGTACACAAATGCATATTGCTCATTACTTGTTGCAATGACATATACACATTAAAATTAAGATACATGAACATGAGGGGTACATTGAGGAAATGGCATCAGAGATGTGGGAGAGGGGCAGAGGAGGGAGAGGATAAGTGAAATAAGGGGAAGGGCATTCCGTGGTTCATCAAAGCAAGTATAAAAGGTCATCCTGGGACAGCACATTGCAGTCCCAGTCCACAATGTGAGAAAGCATTGCAAAAGTGTCAGAAAAAAGGTAAACATAAAATGCAGGCATGAAATGTGAATCATTGATGGAAAGGCAAAATTGAGAATGGGAGCTGGTTTATGAGTATGAGTGTCCATGAGTGATCTATGGGTTGGAGTAAGGCACTGTAAGATCGAAGGTGGAATGTGGAGGTATAGTAAGACGATGAATGACATGATATGTATATGCAAAAAAATGGATCATCCTAGGGGTCCAAAGAATAGCGGTATGATGAAAAGGAGGGGAAAGGTACAAGAAAGGTATAGTGATGATATGTGCATTCTAAGGAAAGCACGAGAATCAAAGAACCAAGAAATCAAACCAAGAAAAAAAGTGCAAAAAAAAAGAAATAACAATCTTAGACACCTACAGCTTCTCAGCAATTGCCACCGCTGCTGCTAACAAGAATCCACTGCAGGCCATGGTTGTCAAGATCTAATGCTTCAAATTTTATGGTGAGGATAAGGATGATTGCTACTCTTTCTGAGAACATACATTTCCCTCACGCTCATATATGTTGACCAGTTCTTGTTCGCTTCTTCAGTCAGCTTCATAGCAACAGTGTAGAGATGGCGGAGTTTTAAACGCTAAAAGGTATCCTGCAATAGAATGGACTGACCCTTGTTAGTGACATATTCAAATTGGGATTTACAGGGGCAGCAGTGAAGTGGAGGGGGAGAGGAAGGGCAGAAGTTCAGAGTTCAGGTTGAACATCTAGAGAAGGAAGGGGAAAAGGCCAGAACCAACTCACATCCAAACTAATCCACCCCATTCATCAACTTGTCATAACACTGTCCAAGTTTCTTGAAAAGCATATCCAGTTTAGAAGGTTCCACTATCTGTTTTGTCATATCTGCCAATCTTCTTAGATGCCTAAGCATGTAAAAAGAGATGACCATTGATCAGCAACATGTTTTCATCTCTACATGCACAACTTGATGGGCAAGGAAACCAAATAAAGAAAATACATCCTCACCTCTGCATTGACATCAACTGATTCTCATACCTCAACCTTGACTCAACACTCAAATGATTCCAATGCTCCTCCGGCAGTGTCCTCCTCCTAACCAAAGTCTTCTGTATCCAGTCAAGCGACTGCAAAATATCCCATACATGTCCAGCAAAGGCTGGACATTCTTCACCTGCTGAAATGGACATTGCTGTGGATGTTGGGCTTTGTGTTGGTAACACCACTGACCCTGTCATTGCTAGTGCAGGCATTGACCTTCACACCAGAGGTCCTAAATGAATTTGTGTATTCCTTCTATGAGTTGATGATGGAAGAAATATTTTGTTCAATGATATGTTGGTCTGAGATTGATGTTTCAGTCATCAAGTAATGATGAGATTGGGATTGGGATGGCAATTGCAGGGGGGGGGGGGGGAAGGATGAGGAATAATGATAATGGGCTACAGAGAGCTTGGTAGTGGAAATGACGGATGACTGTATGTTCGGGTCAAAGAAGGGAACATGATGGCAGGCTCAGATCGAGGTCGTGGTCATTGTCGCTGTTGTGGTTGTTGCGACTGCTATTCTGCTGTGCTTCTCAAGCTAGCTGAGGTAGGTCTGGAAGGAGTAAAGACAGTGGAGGTCCAGGAGAAGGAAGGATCACCCAGGAGAATGGCATCTTCATCATTGTCATTGAAACAGGGAGAGGTCCTCAAACAAATTACCCAACACAGCAAAACTCTCCTGTTGTCCTTCCTCCACAACATCAACAGCTCTAGACAATGCCTCTCCAGGACTCTGCATCTCCAGTACAGGGTCCTTGGAATCTTCCTCAGTAATGCAGCCTCTGTGGGTCCTATGAGCCTTCTGAGCATTGGGAAGATGTTAAAGCCCTCTCAGAAAAGAACTCGAAAGGGAGTCAGCTAGAGCTGAGAGCGGCAGTAGAGGTATCAACTGGGATGGGGATGTAGGAGTGGAAGTGGAAGTGGGAATGAGGGGATGAGGATGCACTGCAGAAACATGAGGTGAATGAGGTGATGAATGAAGACAAAGTTGAGGTTCTTCTGAGGTTAAATTTATTTACTACTGCCAGCATCAGCATCACCGCCAATTTATACGTATTCCAAGCCCAATATCCCATTGGTACCAATCCTATCACAATGTAAAGGGTCAATGGGGTCGAACCCTCCCAACTGCGAAAAGCTCAACAACAACAGCGGCGATGAAACAAAAGGGCATACAATTCTGGCTCACAATCATAGACACTCTCTGATTATGGAGCATTTGACTCTCCCTCTGACCATCCTGTACCAAAGACAACTGTGGCAAAAGTAGCTCCTGTCGTGTACCAGGACCCAGTCTCAGAGAGGACATCATTGATGTGAGGAGGGACATGGTGTTTCCATGAGACAAGAGGTATGTCTTGCCACACCACTAGTTACTGCAACACTGTCAGGGCTACCTGCACTACCAACAGCACTACCGACTGCACCACCTCCCTTACTCCCTTCATCCTCTTCAACAACCTCCTATATCCTCCCTCTCAGCACATATCGCTTTGTCCCATAGGCATCAACTCCCCAATCAGCAAAATAATCCATAGCCTAGATTTGTCACATTGCTGCACTTCCCAAAGATGACAATGGACAAAATGACAATAGGCCCAAATGTATATGCGGATGGTCAGCGTCTAGTTGCCCATCCACATCCCCATCCCTGTCTCCAATCCCACCCCCAGTCCCACACCAAGACCATGTACAACCTGGTCCAAGTCCATACACATGTGCATGTCCATGTCTCTACCCACCTCCACCTCTGCATCCAAATCCACATCTGTGGGAGGCACAAAATCTGGCAACCTTGACAAAACTGTAGCCGCATTAAGCGTCTCCCTGTCCCCCGGAAATAATGCAAGAAAATTCCTGTGAAAAGGTACAACGGGTTCAGAAGGCAGACTAGAACCTCTATCCGAATTGACCAGCTTGACAATAATTCCAGATGACACTGGCCTAGACGCTGACACTGACACAAGGCCGGAGTACATCTGGTCGATGAAGGTGAATAGAAGTAGTAGAGAGGTGGTGGTAGCAGAAGGAACAGGGGGTATCGTAGGTGAAGACGCAAGTGCGAGTGCAGGTGCAGATGGTGGATAAGGCAGGTGTCTGAAAGTCAAGGTAGGGTTTTGTCTCAAGTCCTGATCTCAAGGTGGAGAAGACAAGGGAGAACTTCCTTTGAAGGTGACAAGACGGCGCACAAGGTAAGATGCTGAAATCGAAGGTTTGTGTGAAGATACATTGTTTTTAGTTTTTTGCATCAGTATTCGACAAATTCTAGGTTCTGTTTCTACTAGTGTGGGGACGCAAAGATTGAGGCAAGAATTATGGGGTCCATAAAGGACAGATTCCGGATATTGTGGGGGAGGGGGGTCCAAATGGATGAATACGAACATAAAGTATGATGATTTTGTTGCCTAGAGTATAAACGCATGAGCAATCTTCCCAGGTGAAAAAGTCAAAGAGAAGGATACATACAAAGTGATGCTCTTTAGGCTTTCCAAAGTCCATTTCCTATTCAAAATTCCCAATACCCTTCAATAGACCATCCTTCGATTTTCCGGTCCCAAATCGTATAGGGAGAATTCAAACAAAGATTGATATACAGGTTGATATGTCAGATGGACGGACAGTAGGTCGTCGTACTGTTGGCACATCAAACTCTTCCTCCAATGAGGCTAAAAGTATTGTTTGTGGGAGATATCTTGGTGTTAGTGGGATAGACAGTATCGAAGGGAATGAGGAAAATTTTTTGCATAGTTGTGAATCGTGAAAGGGAAGTATTACTTCAAGTAACAAGCGCCTATACTATTACGGGTAATTTCGGGCGTCTATTTCTACTCTTAGATTCCAACGCATTCCCCAATGCTCACAGTGGTAGCTCGGTGCTTTCGTCTCGTCCCCCCTCTCCTTCCAGCTCGCCCATAGATAAACGAGGAATATGCAGACAATCTAGAGTTATTATCAGTCAAAAAGCGAACTGGATCGAACATAGCAAAACCTTAGCATTCGACTCGACCACGGTATCCACAGTAGGTGTAACAGAAATTGCATCGGAGCTTGTGTCTTACACAGCTGACAATTCTAAAGTTTTGCTGTAACTTTCCGCAATTACTTGCCCCATAGCTGGGCGTTTCGGTGCTGTAGAGATGTCCGTAGATGATGCAGGAGAAATGTACCCCCCACACCGCCGTTCACTCCTCCCCAATTCAACCTAGTATCACTCATACTAGTTGCTGTCAGCCGACGTCCCCCAAGTTCACGTTATAACAGGTATGCTTTCATATTCAACGTACACATTATATAAACCTATCACAGTTACACAAAGGATCTTCGAACCCAATGTCCATCTCTACAAAAATCCACCCATTTTTTGCTCGAAATACTGGATTCTTCTCGCTCCCAGTAACGTCTGTCTTTTCTCTGATTTACCTTGCAGTCGCCTTCTCGTCGCTTGTAACGGATCAACTACCACCAGTCTACTCTCAAGTCGCAATATGGAAGCATGGAGGACTACCAGGACCTTCATGTTATTTCCACACATCCACTTCCCTACCGTTCCCATGCCAACAATGCCCTCAGAAATTATCTACTCCAACTTGTTAGAACCATCCGGGCACAGTCGGATCTACGCGATAGTTTTCTCATCAATGACGATATAACGACCAGTGGGGCTTGGATGAGTGATTTCGGAGGCACTAGATCTGCAATGTACTTCCAGAGGGAACAATATCCTCGTAAAGATTCGAGGAACTGCGTAATCTGATTCCTTCACACCTCTTTCCGCCCTCTTCCTCTCTGCCCATTTTGACTGTATCTCGACATCCATGGGCACTACGGATACCGGAATGGGTGTCGCTACTCCCCTACAACTAATCAAATACTTTGCGACTCATCTTTTCCAACGGACTGCCCTTTTCAAAATTAATAATTGGCGAAGGGGATGGTCTCAATGGTGCCGATGCCTTCCTAGACCGTACTTGGATCAATAACCAACCCTACCCCAAATTCGTCAATTTCTTTGGGCCCACCTTCATAAATCTCGAAGGTGCTGGAAGCGGCGGACGTCCGTTGATGTTCTGTGCTACTGACTTACGAGTCTGTCAAGAGCTGGAGGAATGTCGACCCTCCTCATGCGAATATCATTTCTGCGAAAGCGTTCAACCTCGGCATTATTTGCAGTTATACGAATTATCTCATTTACAGAGCCCATTTACTATATTCAAACCACTTGGATCTGACACGTTTGCTCCACTCCGCGGATTATATTTTACCTTTTACTGCGGTCAATCAAAGTATCATACAAAGTTCAATTCGATTCGATTTTTAAAAATTAAGTGTTATGGGTTACGATGGAACCCACCTGGGCAACCGGTGTTGCTCTCGCCAATGATGAGACTGATTCTCTGCTGCTCGAAAAAAACGCAGTTTTCCTTGAGCGTAAGTTCTTTGCTGGTTCGTTATTCTGACCTTCTATTAGTATTAAATGCTGCACTTATGGAAAACTTCCAAATACACCACTCAACCACCATCATCTCGTGTCGGCCCTGGTTTATTGGTCGTTTTGCTGGCTCATCCTTTGCTCATTTTTTCATGAAACTTGATAGACAGTTTGAAGAGTACTTTGTGCACTCGTTGCCAATTTTTTGGGGAAGCTTCGCCCCATAGTTTGTGGTCTTGGTGACCGACAGCGACGAGAAACCTTATTTTTATTGTTGTATTTCAGCTGGGTAATCCCCCCACTTTTAGCCTCTGCCCCTTGGTGTGCCTTATGATTTTTCATATTTAGATCTTCACTTCTTTTCCTCAGTCTAAAATCGGACATTGTATTCACTCTTTTGTATTGTTGGATGATTGATTTGATTTTTCTGTCGCACAATAAAAATTGGTGTTTGACTGTATAGTGAGAGAAGGAATGACTAGATTAGCTCTGGATCCGAGCGTTGGATCTCTATACATTGGCTTTGGATTACTCTGGACTGAATCAATTTAATTTTTTTACAAATCCTGAGTTGGTCCAGGATTTGAGGGTTGTTCCCACCATCTCAACCACTTTCCCCTGCATCCCCAAAATCCCTCGCATTTCTGTCGGCCATAGTTACCCCACTTCGATTCAAAAGAGTGCTCACTCTGATTCTGTTTGTGGTCTTCCTTTCTCCATACCCGTCTGGGATTGACCCCGAGTAAACCTTATCTATCACCTGATCAAGATTATCTATCATTCAATTCAGAAACTACCATAAGCAGGGGCTGTGGTGTAGGATTGCACATGCACTGATGTGAATACTGGCCAACTGACACGGCATTGGAAATGGTATATAAGTCGGTTGTGTCGTCGCTTGCTCGCTCCCATCATCATGAGTGACCGTATGACACTACTTCATTCAAGCAGGTAAGATGATTAGGACAATTTAAGGAATCGCAGTTGATTCATGATACAAGTGCCAATGCCCTTGAGCCAACCTTCAGCCTGGACTCTCAGAGGTATGTTGAATTACATGCATTAACAGCAAGAGATCTCAAATAATAGAATTTTGATTAGTGCTTTCAATCAAGCTCACGACTTTGTACTTGATCACCCAGAGTTCCATCATTATGATAACTATACTGCAAATATATATCAGAACTGGAGTAAGGTTAGAACAATACTTAAGTTCTTTTTCTAATGGCACTTGCCTAGAGATAGGTGAAGTTGAAGCAATCAGAAAGTGGTTCAAAGCACCAGATCCCTCCACCAATTTCAATAGTGCTTTAGATAAAAGAACTGTCGGAACAGGAACTTGGATTCTAGAGCATCAAACATACTTGGATTGGAAAGCCCATGGGACAAGACTGTGGACTCAAGGAAAAGGTCTGCTTCATTAAAAACATTCCACCAGTCCAATACTTATAAGTTGCATCCAGTTGGGTCTGGTAAAACTGTTTTATTGTAAGTAGAATAGTATTGACAGTGTGTCTGACCATAAATTCAATGCTTATTTAGGACTTCCATTATTAAAGATCTGCAAACCAGAGTTGTCTACTTCTACTTTGATAAGCGGGACAACACCAAATTGAAGTCAACTTACCGAGGACTTCTGCTTTCCTTGGTGATGCAAGTGGCATCCAATCATGAGGGTGTTCATCCTCTGTTGCAAGAAATGTATGACAAGTGTAAAAAGGGTCTCATTCTACCTGAAACGGAAGACCTGAAAACTACTCTGATGGCAATTATACGGAGGGTAGGGACCTTCATGGTAATTGATGCCATGGATGAGTGTGATGAGTTAGATCTGGTCATTGACCTACTTCTGTCCTTACCAAAAGCCTGTTATGTTGTTGTAACAAGCCGATTCAATCCACAGGACGCTACTAGATGGCTTGAAATGAAGCTGGAGACTGAGGCAGTCAGGTCAGATATAAAACTATATGTTGAGACAACATTGGCCAAATGGCCCTTGAGCTCTAAGCTCTATGATGAAATTCTCAGCAGTTTGATTGACGGAGCAAATGGACAGTAAGTAAACATAAAAGAAGGTCACGCAAGTCTTTCTGACCCAACATTGAATAGATTCCGCTGGGTTGATTGCCAAATTCGCTCTCTTCAGGCACTCAAGATGCCAAAGGCCATCCAGAAGGCACTCACCAGACTGCCGAAGGATTTAGATACAATTTATTCAGAAACTTTGCAGAACATTGATGATGCAAATTATGACAGTGTACACCATATCTTCATGTGGCTATTATATGCCTATGAACCTTTGACACTGGATGAGGTAGCAGACATCCTTGCTATTGATGTGGAAAAGGAAAAATTTGATCCAGAATATAGGCCATTGGAGCTACAACATGGACTCCACAATATAGTTGACTCTACTTTTGTAGTCATTGATTCCACAAGGGGAGAGAATGTGGTTCAATTTGCACATATATCTGTACAGGAGTTTTTAGTCTCCGAGCATAGTTGGGCCAAGGCGAAGAACCTGTTCAGACTCAACAAAGAACTCGGGCATGAAACTATTGCTCAATCATGTATTATTTATTTGCTTCAATTTGATAGCTGGGAAATGCCCAGATTTGAATTGTATCCATTAGCATATTATGCTGCAGTATATTGGGCAATACATTGTAATGAGCTTCCATCTGTAGGATACAAAATTGCCCGGTTACGGAAACTTGTATTTCAGGAAGAGAACCCTCAATATTTGAATTGGCTGAGGTTGTATCGGATAGATGAGGACTTTTATAAGCAAGCTGTGGAGCCAAAATTGGATGATATCCCGAAGCCATTATACTTGCAGCATATCTTGGTTGGCATGATTTGGTGCAAGAAATTATAGAAAACAAGAGTACAGTACAACCACTTACCAAATCTTATTTGACAGTCATTCCAAAAGTGGCAGTTAAAGCAAAATTGAATCAATCTACTCAGCAGGATATGGTCAATGCTCAAGGGGGACAATATGGAACTGCTCTTCAGGCTGCTGTGGCAAATGGCAAGAAGGAAATAGTAGAATGCTTGCTGCAGGCAGGGGCTGATGTCAATGCTCAAGGGGGAATCTATGGAACTGCTCTTCAGGCTGGGGCTGCAAAAGGCAATAAGGAAATAGTGGAATACTTGATGCACATGGGGGCTGATGTCAATGCACAAGGGGGGGACTATGGAACTGCTCTTCAGGCAGCCACTGTCAATGACAAGAAGGAAATAGTGGGATATTTGCTGCAGGCAGGGGCTAATGTCAATGCTCAAGGGGGAATCTATGGGGCTGCTCTTCAGGCTGGGGCTGTAAATGGCAAGAAGGAAATAGTGGAATGCTTGCTGCAGGCAGGGGCTAATGTCAATGCTCAAGGGGGAATCTATGGAGCTGCTCTTCAGGCTGGGGCTGCAAAGGGCAATAAGGAAATAGTGGAATGTTTGCTGCAGGCAGGGGCTGATGTCAATGCTCAAGGGGGAATCTATGGAGCTGCTCTTCAGGCTGCCACTGTAAATGGCAATAAGGAAATAGTGGAATGCTTGCTGCAGGTGGGGGCTGATGTCAAGACACAAGGGGGAAACTACAGAACTGCTCTTCTGGCTGCAACTGTAAATGGAAATAAGGAAATAGTGGAATGCTTGCTGCAGGCAGGAGCTGAGGTCAATGCACAATGAGGAGACTATGGAACTGCTTTTCTGGCTGCCCTTGTATATGGCAACAAGGAAATGGTGGAATGCTTGCTGCAAGCAGGGGCTGATGTCAATGCTCAAGGGGCAGACTATGGAACTCCTCTTCAGGTTGCCACTGTAAATGGCAAGAAGGAAATAGTAGAATGCTTGTTGCAGATGGGGGCTGATGTGAATGCTCAAGGGGGAGACTATGGAACTGCTCTTCAGGCTGGGGCTGCAAATGGCAAGAAGGAAATAGTGGAATGCTTGCTGCAGGCAGGGGCTGATGTCAATGCTCAAGGGGG
>KN834773.1:18929-29573 GCA_000827265.1 Collybiopsis luxurians FD-317 M1
ATGCTTGCTGCAGGCAGGGGCTGATGTCAATGCTCAAGGGGGAGACTATGGAACTGCTCTTCTAGCTGCTATTGTAAATGGCAAGAAGGAAATAGTGGAATGTTTACTGCAGGCAGGGGCTGATGTCAATGCACAAGGGGGAGACTATGGAACTGCTCTTCTGGCTGCCATTTTATACGGTGAGAAGGGAAATAGTGGAATACTTGCTGCAGGCAGGGGTTGATGTCAATGCAGAAGGGGGAGACTATGTAATTGCTCTTCAGGTTGCCACTGTAAATGGCAAGAAGGAAATAGTGGAATGCTTGCTGCAGGCAGGGGCTGATGTCAATGCTCAAGGGGGAGACTATGGAACTGCTCTTCTGGCTGCCACTGTAAATGGTGAGAAGGAAATAGTAGAATGCTTGCTGCAGGCAGGGGCAAATGTGAATGCTCAAGGGGAAAACTATGGAACTGCTCTTCTGGCTGCCACTGTAAATGGTGAGAAGGAGATAGTGGAATGCTTGCTGCAGGCAAGGGTTGATGTCAATGCACAAGGGGAATACTATGGAACTGCTCTTCAGGCTGCCATTGTAAATGGTGAGAAGGAAATAGTGGAATGCTTGCTGCAGGCAAGGGCTGATGTGAATGCACAAGGGGGAGACTACGGAACTGCTCTTCTGGCTGCCACTGTAAATGGTGACAAGGAGATAGTGGAATGCTTGCTGCAGGCAGGGGCTGATGTTAATGCACAAGGGGGAGACTATGGAACTGCTCTTCCAGCTGGTGCTACAAAGGGCAACAAGGAAATAGTAGAATGCTTGCTGCAGGCAGGGGCTGATGTGAATGCTCAAGGGGGACAATATGAAACTGCTCTTCAGGCTGCTGTGGCAAATGGCAAGAAGGAAATAGTAAAATGCTTGCTGCAGGTGGGGGCTGATGTCAATGCTCAAGGGGGAATCTATGGAACTGCTCTTCAGGCTGCAGCTGCTACCAGCAGGAAGGACATTGTGGAATGCTTACTTCAAGCAGGAGCTGATGTCAACACTCAAGGAGGAGAATATGGGACTGCCCTGCAAGCAGCAGCTGCATGGGCTAGCAAGGAAACAATAGAATTGTTGCTGCAAGCAGGGGCTGATATTCATATTCAAGCAGGAAAATATGGCACTGCTCTCCAAGCTGCAGCTGCTTACAACCAGACAAAAACAGTGGAATGTTTGCTGCATGCAGGTGCTGAGATCAATGCTCAAGGTGGAAACTATAGAACTGCTCTTCAGGCTGCAGCTGCTAATGGCCAGAAAGAGACAGTGAGATATTTGCTGCAAGCCACAACCAATTTTTCAGTAGAAAATATGGAACTCCATGAGGACATTAAGGAAACAGAATCAAAGCCATAGGAATGGGGCAAATAGAGGGTAGAGGGTCAGCAGAGGAGGGAGAAGATAAGTGGAGTGAGGGAAGGACACTCTGTGGTTTATCAATGTATGCAGTGATCTTGGAGTCCTTGAGACACCTATGTATTCCTCCGATCTGAGTCTTCAAGCATCAAGTAAATATCTCAAAATTCATCTTATAATATGTCTTAGCTTTACAGAATTCTGGAGCATTTTAAGTTCATGATTTTGGGTTAATCCGAGGTGTCTCAAGGAACCCAAATTGAAGTTATATTCAAAATAAATTCATACAAATACATCGACAGACTGTTTATACAGCACAAAGTATCTCAAATCATGCCAAATGCCCTTGCAGATAATGATGAATATTCAAATTGATGACAATTCTAAGTAATAAGCTTAATAAGCAAAATTTGATTTTTTGTCTCAAGGACTCCAAGATCAATGTGCCGTCCCGGTCCACAATGTGTGAAAGCATTGCGAAAGCATTAGAAAAAGGGTAAATGTAAAATGTAGGCACGAAATATGAAATGTTAATGGAAAGGAAGAATTGAGAATCAGAGTCAGTGAGTGGGTGTGAGTATCCACAAGTGATCTATAGGCTGGGCCAGGTTAAGACACCACAAGGTGTGAAGTGGAATGTGGGGGTATAGTGTGAGGATGAGTGATATGGGATGTATATGCTAAAAAATAGATCATCCCAAGCGTCCAAAGAATAGCGGTATTATAAAAGGGAGGGGGAAAGGTACAAGAAAGGTATAGTAACAATATTTACATTCTAAAAAAAGCACAAGAACCAACAAATCAAAAAAACAAACAAAAAAACAAAGCGCAAAAAGAAAAGGAATAATAATATTAAACACCTATGACTCAATAGTAACGACTGCGTACTGCATGCTGCTAATGAGAAACCACCGTAAGCCGTGGTCGTCGAGATCTACCACCTCGATTTTTATGCTGATGATGAAGATGATTGCTACTTTTTCTGAGAACGTACATCTCCCTCACACTCATATACATCGATCGGTTTTTGTTCGCTTCTTCGGTTAGCTTCGTAGCGACGGCATAGAGATGGCGGTGTTTTAAACATCCAAAGGTATCCTGCAATAGAATGAACAGTGCATTGTCAGCGACATACTGGAAACAAGATTTACGGATTGGGGAAAGGAATGGGAAGTAGAGGTTGGGGGTCTGGGAGTTGAACATCTGGGGAAAAAGATTACGACCAAGTCACATCCAATCTATTCGCAACATTCGTCAACTTGTCATAATGCTGTCCAAGTTCCTTGAAAAGTGTATCCAATTTCGAGGGTTCCGTGATCCGATCCATCATATCCGCCAGTCTTCTTAGACACCTAAACGCTTGGAAAGAAACAACCATGCAATCAGCGACATGTTTTAATCCATAAAAAGACATCCTCACCTCTCCAACGACATCAGCCGATTCTCGTACCTCGAGACACAACATTCAAATGACTCAATGTCCTCCTAACCAGGGTCCTCCATATCCTGTTGAGCAACTCCTGGATATCCCGACACACCTCCAGCAGAGGCTGAACGTTCTTCGCCTGTCGATATGGATGTGGATGCGGATCTCAATGTTGTTGGTGGTGTCGTTGCTGGTGCAGCTGGTGCGGACGCTGACCTTCACGCTGGAGGTCCGAAACAAAGTTGCGTACCCCTTCGATGAGTTGAGAGATTTCGTTAATGGAAGAATGTTCTGTTCGATGATGTGTTGGTCAGAAATTGAGGTTTCGGTCGTCGAGTACTGGCGCAACGGGATTGGAATTAGGATTGAGATTGGAGAAGGGGAAGATGGGGAATAATGATAATAGGCTTGGGTGAATTCGGTAATGGAAATGACGGACAATCGTACGTCCGGGTCGAAGGAGGGGACATGGAGACAGGTTCGGGTCGGGGTCAGGGTCGTGGTTGTTGTGGTTGCTGCTGCTGTTGTTGTTGCCGCTGCTGTGCCTCTCGAGTTAACCGAGGGTGGGTCCGGAAGGTATAAAGATGGCGGAGGTCCAGGAAGCGGAGGGATCACACGAGAGGACTGTTCCTTCGCTTGACTGCCGTGGTCGTCGGCGTCATCGGAACAGGGAGAGAGAGCAAAAGGTCCTCAAACGATTCACCCAACACCACAAAACTCTCACTTCCCCCTCCTCAACAATATCAACTGCCATAAACGACACCTCTCCAAGGCTCTGCGTTTCAAGCACGAGGTCCCTGGAATCCTCCTCGGTAATCCGATCGCTGTGACTCCTATGAGTCTTCTGAGGATTCGGAAGGTGCTAAAACCCTCTCAGCGGAGGAAGACTCGATAGCGAATCCGCTAGAGCTGAGAGCGGCGGTGGAGGTGTCGACGGGGACGGGGACGTAGGAGTGGGGGTAGGAGTGGAAGTGGGAAGGAGGGGATGAGCACGTATTGCGGAAGCACGAGGTGAATGATGTGATGACGATGAACGAGGACGAGGTTGAGGTTCTTTGGGGGTTATATAATTGGACTGCTGGGGTTGGCGTTGCTGTTGAGTATTATGAAACTCAAACCCAAATGGACTCGAAAATGACTCGGCCAGTGGTTCGTGTGCACTTTAACTACCACCGGCGTCACCATTACCACCAACATCAGCAGCAGCATGTACATATTCCGAACCCAAACCCCCACCAGTACCCGTCCCATCCCGATGCAAAGAGTCAACGGACTCGAACCCTCTCAACTGCGAAGAACTCGACAGCGACAACGGCGACGAAACGAAAGGCGTAGGACTCTGGCTCGTAATCGCCGACACCCTCCGATTATGAGCCCTCTGACTCTCCCTCTGACCATCCTGAGCCAAAGGCGACTGTGGCAAAGGGAGCTCCCGTCGTGCACCATAACCCGGTCTCGGAGGGGGCGTCGTTGACGCAGGGAGGAACATAGAGTCTATGAGACGAGAGGAAGGCTTTGCAACAGCACCTGTAGCTGCAACACCACCACCACCAACAGCACCACCACCACCCATACTCCCCCCACCCTCTTCCTCTAAATAACGCCTCTCCAACACTCTGCGTTTCAAGCACGAGGTTCCTGGAATCTTCCTCTGTAATCCGATCGCTATGACTCCTCTGTGTCTTCTGAGGATTCGGAAGATGCTGAAACCCTCTCAAAGGAGGAAGACTCGATAGGGAGTCAGCTAGAGCTGAGAGCGGTGGTGGAGGTGTCGACGGGGATGGGGACGCAGGAGTGGGGGTTGGGGTGGAAGTGGGAATGAGATGAGCTTCCACTGTAGAAGCATGAGGTGAATGATGTGATGATGATGAACGAGGACGAGGTTGAGGTTGTTCGGGGTTATATAACTAGACCACTGGGGCTGGCGTCGTTGAGTATTATGAAACCCAAACCCAAATGCACTCGATAATGATTCTACCAGTGGTTCGTGTGCGTTTTTACCACCACCGGCGTCACCATTACCACTATTACCAGGGTGTACGTATTCCGAACCCAAACCCCCACCAGTAGTACCTGTCCCATCCCGACACAAAGGGTCAACAGTCTCAAACCCTCTCAACTGCGAAAAACTCAACAACGAGAGTGGCGACGAAACAAAGGGCGTACAACTCTGGCTTGTAATCGCCGACACCCTCTAATTATGAAGCCTCTGACTCTCCCTCTGACCATCCTGAACCAAAGGCGACTGTGGCAAAGGTAGCTCCCGTCGCGTACCAAAACCCAGCCTTGGAGGAGGCGTCGTTGACGCCGGGAGGAACATGGAGTCTATGAGACGAGAGGAGGGTCTTGCAACAGCACCTGTAGCTGCAACACCACCGGGACAACTACCGCCATCTACAGCACCACCACCTATACTTCCCTCACCCTCTTCTTCTTCAGCAACTTCCTCTATCCTCCCCCTCGGAATATACCGCTCTCTCCCATACTCATCGACTCCCTAACCATTAACATAATCCAGATCCTTGATTTGTCACATCGCGTGTCTAAAAGATAACGACAGATTGAACGACGATGGATCAAAACACATACGCGTACGGTCAGCGTCTAGTTGCCCATCCAAATCCCTACCCCCGTCTCCAACCCGGCCGCCAGTCCCACACCGAGACCGTGTACGCCCCGGTCCAAGTCCGCACGCATGTGCATGTGCACCCGCCTCGTCTCCACCCACCTTCCCCCCCCCAATCCAAACCCACATCTGTGGGAGGCACAAAATCCGGCAACCTTGACGAAAACATAGTCGTAATCAGCGTCTCCCTGTCCCCTGCAAATAATGCGACTGTGAAAAGTTACGACGCGTTCGGAAGGCAGACTAAAACGTCTATCCGAATTGACCAACTTGATGACAATTCCAGATGACGCTGACCTAGACGCTGACACTGACGCGAGGCCGGAGTGCATCTGGTCGATAAGGTGAATAGAGGTGGTAGAGAGGTGGTGGCAGCGGAAGGGGCGGGGGGTATCGTAGGTGCAGGTGAAGACGCGAGTGCGAGTGCGGGTGCAGATGGGGGATAAGGTAGGTCTCCGGAAGTCAAGGTAGGGTTTTGTCTGAGGGCCAGATCTCGAGGCGAAGAAGATGAAGGAGAAGAACCTCCTTTGAAGGAGACAAGATGGCGCAAAAGGTGAGATACTGAAGTCGAGGGATTGTGTGAAGATGTATTGTTTTTAGTTTTTTTTTGCGTCAGTATTCGACAGATTCTAGGTTCTGTTTCTACTAGTGACGACGCGAAGATTGAGGCGAGGATTACGGTGTCCACAAAGGACAGATTCCGGGTATTGTGGGGGAGGGGGTCCAAATAGATGAATACGAACATGAAGGATAATAATTTCATTGCCTAGAGTGTATAGACGTGTGAGCAATCTTACTTTTTTTGTGGCCCAGGCGAAAAAAGCAAAAGAGAAGGATACGTACAAAGAAGCGATGTTCTTTATGCTTACCAAAGTCCATTTCCTATTTCAAATTCCCAATACTCTTTAAAAGACATTCCTTGATTTTCCGGTCCCAAAGTGTACACGGTGAATCCAAACGAAGATATACACTGGGCTTGACATGACGAACGGTGGGTTGTTAGCATGTCAAATTCATCCTTCAATGAGGCTAATAATATTGTTGTGGGACATATCGTCGCGTTAGTAGGAGAGACAGTATCGAAGGAATGAGGGACAGATTTCGCGTAGTCATGATGAGCAGGAAGGAACAAGCGCCCATTCTATTACCGGCAATTTGGGCGTCTATTTCGCTCTTAGATCCCCAACGCTCACAGTGGCAGCTCGGTGCTTTCGTCTCCTCTCCGCCTTCTAGTCGGCCTGTAGATGAAAGAGGAACACGCAGAAAATTTAGAGTAATATCAGTCCAAAAGCAAAACGGATCGAACATCGCAGACCCTTGACTACTGTATGTCACTCGACTCGACTGCAGTATCTACTGTTGGCATAATACAATTTTAACTGTGCGGTGTATTCTACATTACTAGCACCTGTAATGCACTGCTATATCTTTCCGCAGCTACTTACCTCATAGCAAGGTGTTTCGGCATCGTAGAGATGGTACACAAATCTGTAGATGGTACGAGAGGAATGTAGCCTGCTACCGCCTACCCCGTCGTTCACTCTTCCCCGGTTCAATCTACTACCATTCATACTAGTTAAAATTGTCAGCAGACGTCCCCAAAGCCCATGTTTTAACAGGCACGTTTCCATATTCAACATACACATCAATTAAATCTAATTACAGTTATACCAAAGGATCTTCAAGTCCGATGTCCATCTCTGCAAAACTCTGCAGATTTCTCACTCGCATTATTGGCTTCCTCACTCTCCCAGTAACGACTGTTCTTGTTCTGGTTTACCTTGCAGTCGCTATTTCATCGCTCATAACTGATCAACTAAGACCAGTTCCACCTAAATCTACTCTCTCAAGTCGCGATATGGAGGCCTGGATGTTCCAAAGACCTACGAGGACCTTCACGCTATCTCTACCCATCCACATCCCTACCATTCCCATGCCAACGGTATCCTCAGAAAATACCTGCTCCAATGTGTTAGAACCATCCGTGCACGGTCAGATCTACGTGATACTTTTCTTATTAACGAGAAGGTAATGACCAGTGGGGCTTGGGCGAGTGCTTTTGGAGGCACTGGATCTGCAATGTACTTCCAGGAGAACAATATCCTCGCAAAGATTTGAGGAATTACGGGATCTGATTCCTCCACACCTCTTTCCGCCTCCTTATTTCTGCCCATTCGGACTGTGTTTCTAGATCCATGGGTACTACAAATGCCGCAATGAGTGTCGCTACTTTTCTACAACTAATCAAATACTTTGTGACTCATTCTCCCTGGTGAACTGTCCTTTTCAACCCTCAGAATTTGAGGGTTGTTCCCACCTTTACTTTTTCATCTCAACCATTTTCCTCTGCATCCCCAAAATCCCTCGCATTTCCATCGGCCATTCCCTTACCTCACATCGATTCGAAAGAGCGCTCACTCTGATACTGTTGGGGTCTTCCTTTCTCCATACCCAGCTGCGATTGACTCCGAGTAAACCTTATCTATAACCTAATCTATCATTTAATTCAGAATTCCAGAAGCTGCTAGAAGCAGGGGCTGTGGTGTAGGATTGCACATGCACTGATGTGAACACTGATCAACTGACACGACATTGAAAATAGTATATATAAGTCAGTTGTGTCGTTGTTTCCTCACTCCCATCATCATGAGTGGCCGTATGACACTACTCCATTCAAGCAGGTAAGATGATTAGGACAATTTAAGGAATCGCAATTGATTCATAATACAAGTCCCAATGCTCTTGAGCCAACCCTCAGCCTGGACTCTCAGAGGTAAGTTAAATTACATGCATTAACAGCAAGAGATCTCAAATGGTAGAATGTTGATTAGTGCTTTCAATCAAGCTCATGACTTTGTGCTTGATCACCCAGAGTTCCATCATTATGATAACTTTACTGCAAATATATATCAGAATTGGAGTAAGGTTAGAACCATAGTTAAGTACTTTTTCTAATGGCACTTGCCTAGAGACCGGTGAAGTTGAAGCAATCAGAAAGTGGTTCAAAGCACCAGATCCTTCCTCCAATTTCAATAGTGCTTTGGATAAAAGAGCCATCGGAACAGGAACCTGGATTCTAGAGCATCAAACATACTTGGATTGGAAAGCCCATGGGACAAGACTGTGGATTCAAGGCAAAGGTCTGCCTTTTTAAACAAATCCCACCAGTTCAATACTTATCAGTTACATCCAGTTGGGTCTGGTAAAACTGTTCTATTGTAAGTGAAATAAGATTGACAGTGCATGTAGCCATAAATTCAATGCATATCTAGAACTTCCATCATTAAAGACCTGCAATCCAGGGTTGTCTACTTCTACTTTGATAGGCGGGACAACACCAAATTGAAGTCAACTTACCGAGGACTTCTGCTTTCCTTGGTGATGCAAGTGGCATCCAATCATGAGGGTGTTCATCCTCTATTGCAAGAAATGTACAACAAGTGCAAAAAAGGTCTCATACTACCTGAAACAGAAGATTTGAAAACTACCCTGATGGCAATTATACAGAGGGTAGGGACCTTCATAGTAATTGATGCCATGGATGAGTGTGATGAGTTAGATCTTGTCATTGACCTACTTCTGTCCTTACCGAAAGGCTGTTATGTTGTTGTGACAAGCCGATTCAATCCACAGGACTCTACTAGATGGCTCGAAATGAAGCTGGAGACTGAGGCAGTCAAATCAGATATAAAACTATATGTTGAGACAACATTGGCCAAATGGCCCTTGAGCTCTAAGCTCTATGATGAAGTTCTCAGCAGTTTGATTGATGGCGCAAATGGACAGTAAGTAAACATTAAAGAAGGTCACACAAGTCTTTCTGACCCAATATTGCATAGATTCCGCTGGGTTGATTGCCAAATTTGCTCTCTTCAGGCACTCAAGATGCCAAAGGCCATCCAGAAGGCACTTGCCAGACTGCCGAAGGATTTAGATGCAATTTATTCGGAGACTTTGCAGAAGATCGATGATATAAATTATGACAGTGTACATCACATCTTCATGTGGCTATTATATGCCTATGAACCTCTGACACTGGATGAGTTAGCAGACATCCTTGCTATTGATGTGGAAGAGGAAAAATTTGATCCACAATATAGGCCGTTGGAGCTACAACATGGACTCCACAGTATAGTTGACTCTACTTTTGTAGTTATTGATTCCAGAAGGGGAGAGAATGTGGTTCAATTTGCACATATATCTGTCCAGGAGTTTTTAGTCTCTAAGCATAGTTGGGCCAAGGCAAAGAACCTGTTCAGACTGAATAAAGAACTAGGACATGAAATTATTGCTCAATCATGTATTATTTATTTGCTTCAATTTGATAGTTGGGAAATGCCCAGGTTTGAATTGTATCCATTAGCATATTATGCTGCAGTATATTGGGCAATACACTGTAATGAGCTTCCATCTGTAGGATATAAAATTACTCGGTTACAGAAAATTATATTTCAGGAAGAGAACCCTCAATATTTGAATTGGCTGAGGTTGTATCAGATAGATCAGGACTTTTATAATCAAGCTGTGGAGCCAAAATTGGATGACATTCCAAAGCCATTATACTATGCAGCATATCTTGGCTGGCTTGATTTGGTGCAAGAGATCATTGGAGACAAGAGTACAGTACCACCACTCACTGAGTCTGCTTTCATGGTCATTCCAAAAACAACAGGTAAACAAAAAATAAGTAAATTTGTTTTGCAGGATCTGGTTAATGGTCAAGGAGGGAGATATGGAACTGCTCTTCAGGCTGCAGCTTATAATGGCCAAATGGAAATAGTGGAATGCTTGCTGCAGGCAGGTGCTAATGTCAATGCTCAAGGAGGACGATATGAAACTGCTCTCCATGCTGCAGCTGCTAATGGCAAGAAAAAAACAGTGGAATGCTTGCTGCAGGCAGGGGCTGATGTCAATGCTCAAGACAGAGAATATGGAACTCCTCTTCAGGCTGCAGCTTATAATGGAGAGATAGAATCAGTAGAATGTTTGCTGCAGGCAAAAGCTGATGTCAATGCTCAAGGAGGAGAGTATGGGGGTGCTCTTCAGGCTGCAGCTGTTAATGGTAAGAAGGAAATAGTGGAATGTTTGTTACAGGCTGGAGCTGATGTCAATGCTCAAGGGGAAGACTATGGGGGTGCTCTTTATGCTGCAGCTGCTAATGGCAGGAAGGAAATAGTGGAATGCTTGTTGCAGGCAGGAGCTGATGTCAATGCTCAAGG